>NBNE01000822.1:0-16971 GCA_002215365.1 Phytophthora megakarya | reverse complement strand
GCCAAGGCCTCGCCGCTGCTTCTGTCGCGCCACTTTTCGGCTCAAGTCCCAGTCAAACAGACCAACTTGCTCATCAACGGCGAGTTTGTGCCGTCCGTCAAGGGCAGGACCTTCGAGACGTTCAACCCTGCTACCGAGGAGAAGATCGCTGATGTTGCGGAAGGCGGCACGGCCGACATTGACGCTGCTGTGGCCGCAGCCCGCGCGGCCTTTGATGGTCCGTGGCGCACCATGTCTGCTGAGGACCGTGGCAAGCTCATCTACCGTCTTGCTGAGCTCATTGAGGAGAACATCGACGAGCTCGCTGCTCTTGAAGCTCTTGACAACGGTAAGCCGTGCTCCGTGGCCAAGGCTGCGGACCTCGGTCTTGTGATCAAGACTCTCCGCTACTACGCAGGTTGGCCCGACAAGATCCACGGCTCCGTCATCCCCGTGTCGGGACCTTACCTGTGCTACACCAAGGCAGAGCCTGTTGGTGTGTGCGCTCAGATCATCCCGTGGAACTTCCCGTTGCTCATGATGGCGTGGAAGCTGGGTCCTGCTTTGGCGGCTGGCAACACGATTGTGCTGAAGCCTGCTGAGCAGACCCCGTTGTCCGCTCTACGTGTGGGTGAACTCATTGTGGAAGCTGGCTTCCCTAAGGGTGTGGTGAACATCGTGCCTGGTGTTGGAGCTAAGGCTGGTCGTCACCTTGCTCAGCACCCAGATGTGGACAAGGTCGCATTTACCGGATCGACGGAAGTCGGGTACCAGATCATGCGCACTTCGCACGTGAGTAACCTCAAGCGTATCACCCTTGAACTCGGAGGCAAGTCGGCCAACATCATCCTCGACGACGCTGACATCGACCTTGCAATCCAGCAGTCACAGCTTGGTCTGTTCATGAACCAGGGTCAGTGCTGCATTGCCGGTACGCGTGTGTACGTGCAGGAGGGCATCTACGACGAGTTCGTGCGCCGCACGGTGGAAGCTGCTAATGCTCGTGTGGTGGGCGACCCGTTCGACGCCAAGACGGACCAAGGATCGCAGATTGACGAGACCCAGTTCGAGAAGATCCTGGGCTACATCGAAGAGGGCAAGAAGGAAGGCGCGAAGTTGGTTGCTGGTGGCAAGCGTCACGGAAACAAGGGCTGGTTCATCGAGCCTACCGTGTTTGCCGATGTGACGGACGACATGACCATAGCTCGTGAAGAGATTTTCGGCCCCGTCATGTCCATCCTGAAGTTCAAGACCATTGACGAGGTCATCAACCGTGCGAACGACTCTGTCTACGGACTGGGTGCTGGTGTCGTGACAAGCAACATCGACAACGCCATCAAGATCTCCAACGGTATCCGCACAGGAACGGTGTACGTGAACTGCTACGACGTGTTCGACTCGAACACACCTTTCGGAGGCTTCAAGGATTCGGGCATCGGCCGTGAGAACGGCGAGTTGGGTCTGCGCAACTACCTTGAGCACAAGACGGTGATCATCAAGCGCCCGGAGGATTCCATGCCTTAAGCGAATCACATGTAACCGTAGGAATTGAGCAGAAGAAACTCATTAATACAGCGTCGCGTTTTGTTGTGTAAATTTATGATTTGTGAAGACGAAGATGTGTCGGAAATTATATTATCCATTCAGCGTAAACATGATCACATCACCGATGAGGCACTATCACTTCAACTTGTAGTGCATGCGCTGTAAGACTGTACTGTACAGTACAACACCAGGGCAATTTGTGCAATGCAAACTCTATTGAGAAATCGGATATTCAGTTACGCACGGTTCTCTTGCTCTAGCTGTTTGTTGTATACCTACGTCCTACTGTTTGACGGAGACTTACTTTTTACCCCTCCGCTTACCAACGTTGCCGTATCGCGTCACAGCCTCACGTTTGTTGCGCTTAGCCATGAGCTTCGGGTCCAACGGAATGTACGCATACGGCTCGAGTTTGCCCTTCTTCTTCATGTCACCTCCGGCCTTCTTAGCACGATACTCGCGACCATTGCTGCCGTCATCATCACCACCGCGCTTGCGTTTCGATCGGTTGTTCTTGTCGTTTTTGCCATTGTTGTTGAGCCCCATGCGCTGAAGCTGCGAAGCAACATCTTGTTTGATTTTGTCTTCATCATCACTGTCACTGCCACCCTCCATATCGTCGTCCTCACCGCCAGGGATAATCATGCGTCCATCTTTAGTCATTTGGAACTCGTCATCGCTATCATCATCATTCTGTCCACCCTTCTGCGCAGAAAAGATGTTTTTCACCGCTGCATTATCATCCAAGAAATCCATGATGTCGTCCTCGTCTTCACGGATAACCTTGCCACCCTTGTTCTTCTTGTGCAAGTCCTTCTTCCGCTTTAGCACCTGCATAGCAGCGACTTCGTCGTCATCACCTTCGTCATCGGAGTCAGCCATGAACTCTTCGAAAGCATCACGGTTCTTCTTGGCAGCACGACGTTCAGCAGCCTCGGCCGCGAGTTCCGACTTCTTTTTGTCTTCACGCTCCTTGGTCTTCTTAATGTGACGGATTAGTGCACGGTCCTCCTCTGGCACCAGAGCAGCCACATGTTCGTATCCAAACTTGCGGCACAACTTAATAAGGATAATGCGGGTCTTGGCACGGAAACGGTTCTTGCTTTCGCCAATCCAGACCAACAGTCCATTAATGATGTCAGGCAAGAACTGTTCCAATTGATCCTTCGGTAAGACAGCAATGCCAAGCTTCATGAAGCCGATAACGCTCTTGATCACTTCACGAGCCTTTTCGTGCAGCAACATCAAAACTGTCTTGAGCAACGCAGGCATCGCCTGAGCGATCGCAGGGTCCTCTCGACCGAATTCAAATACCAATCGACTGAGGCAAATTACAGCAGCGCTGCGCATGTGAGGCGTGCGAGCAGCAAGACCACCCAGGACCATCTGAATAAACTCCATGAGTCCGTTCTGTGGGTCACGGGCACGCAGCAGCATGGCCATGGCCACCAGCAGTTCGAAAGCGGCTTCACGAGCCTTGCCATTGGCCTCTTTAGTACAAAGCATAATTTCACCAACTAGGTTGGGAACCAGCTCCTTCTCCGCCAATCCATCAGTAGCTGGTTGAGCCTGTAGCGCATGGATCAAGTGGGCGAGCACACGGAGACGCATCTTCTTAGCAGGCACAGAGCACGTGAGAAGCGACTCGCAGATAGCACGAGTGAGGTCCTGCAGTTGAGACTCCTCGGACAGGAACTTCGGATGTGAGTCACAAATGGCCACCAAAGCGGCATACGAACGCTTCTGCATAGAAGCATCAGCATCATCCAGCAGATAGGGCTTGATCACGCGGTACAAGAGAGCCACGTTGGTGTCGTCCACGTGCGCCAGGAGGGCCAGAGCAAGAGCCATCTGAGCATGAGAAATCTGTCGAAGCTTGTTTGCGCGTTTCGAGTTGCTACCAGCACCCTCAGCTTCGACACGCTTTGCTTCCGTTGTAGCCTCCAGCAACTTCTGCATCACTTTCTTGAATGTAGTTCCAACAAGTTCAGCCTCAGCAAGCGATGCAAAACCCTCCAGCGTATCCAGCAGCACTTGTGCGCGTTCAGTATCCTTTTCCGGGTCCAACTCCTCCACAAACGAGAGCAGTAGAGGAACATAACGTCCTGAATATTTAGCCAAAGCAGCACGGTCACGTGCCAGCTTGGCTTCATCCAGTTGCTCATCTTCGTCTTCATCTTCAGCTTCTTCCTCAGGATCTTCAATCTCAGCATCTCCAGTCTCACGGTGGTAACGGCGAGCAACAGACTTCTGTAGAGCGCGCGTACGCTTCACGAGTGCCTGAAGACCCTGGCACACTGCAAGACGCAATTCCGGGTAGCGCTTGTCAGCCATAGCGCTAGCAAGCACCTTGGCGATCTTCTTGAAGTGTGTGTCAATATCGACAGCACGAGCACACACACTTGGGAAGAGCGTCCACAACTGAATAGCGCGAGTCTGCAGCTTCTTCGCTTGCAGCGGGGTGACACTCGCCTCACGAGCACCAGCTTCGCAGGCACGAGCCATGGGCAACACAACATCAGCGAAGAATCCAAGCTCACCACCGCGTTGAGCAGCACGCAACGCGTCGCGAAAGACCGGCAAAAGCCAAGCACGCTGTTCGCTTACAATCTCGGTCGGGTGATCAATTGGAACAATCTCAAGGAAGGCACGCGGACCCAGAGCCTCCACGGCAGCTCCTGCAGCTAATGCGAACAACTGTGAAAGCGCTTGGGCGCTCTTACCACCCTGCTGCTGCTGAGGAAGTTGGTCAGCAGCTTCGTGGAGCTCACAACACGTGACGAGAATGGGCTCGAGTGCTGGTCGACTAGCAGATCCATAGAAACGGAAGAGCTCAGCAATAAGCGGGAAAATATGATTCCAGGCTCCCTGGAAGCGTAGCGACGTCAGACTCTGCAAAGAAGCAAGCACACGTGCGATATCCTCGAACGTGCCTTCGGTCTCAAGCACTTCAGGAGACACCGTCGCCTTGAGAACATCCAGCAACGAGCGAGTGGCCTGACGCTGGGCACGATCGTTTTCAGTGGCAATGTGAGAGCACACAGCACTCACAACGCGCGGCAGCAGTTCCCGTGCCGCCTCGGCGTTCACAGCAGCAAGACGCACAAGTGCCTGCGAGGGGATACGCACGGCGTAGATGGCCACAGGTCCTCCCTGAGCCTCGAGCGAGCCGCTGCTCTGGGCATCAAGCACAGCAATCACCAGCTTGCGCAGTGCGTCCGCTGTAAGTTGCGACTCCGGCGAAGCGCTCAGAGCGTCCAACGCTTCGTACGTCACAAGCCGCAGCGTCTTGGAGTTGGCGTCCAGGAACTTGGCCAGCGCTGCCACGAGCGACGCCACGACCTTCCGCTGCAGCAGCGGCAGCGCCAGCTTGAGAAACGCCACGAGCAGCACCAGCCTCTGGTCGTCCTTGCCGTCTTTGCCCGAGCTGGCGAACACGTTCTCTGCAAAACTGGCGATGTGTGTCGACAGCGCGTCGCAGCCCTTGGCCGCGTGGAGCTCCAGGATGTCCATAGTCCACTTGTGTCCAGCCTTGCGCACCTTGGGGCGCGTGTCCATGGCTAACGTCAGCAGCAACTGGAAGCTCCGCAGCAGCTCCGGACGCGCCCACGCCGTGGCAGAAGGCTCCTGAGCCATCAGCGCAAGCGCCAGACACGCGCTGGCCGAACGGAGCAAAGCCGCGTCGTCTCCAGCCTCTTGCAGCACCGTCGTGAGGCACTTGGCCACGGCCGAGAACTTGCCGCGCAGCACGGCGTCCGGCACCTCCGGCAGCACCATCGACAGCAGTTGCGCCACTTCCTGGCGATGCGAGTCCGACGCAGCGTCCAGCGCCGTCATAAGCGCCGCGAAGTACTCGGTGGGCGAGATGGGCGCGCGTCGGTCGCCCGAGCGGCGCTCGTAGATGACGTCGCAGATGGCTCCCAGCACCACATTGAGCTTCGCCTTCTGCGGGTGCGCGGTGCCCGCGTGCTTGCGCAGCTCCGTGAACGGGTCCATCAGTCACTTGTTGTACTGGATGCCAATCAATTGCGCAGATAAACCACTGGCCGCGGAGATCGGACTTAAGTGAAGACTCCCGACGACTATGTTGCTGAGGCGAAAGTTGCTCGAACGACTTAAGTTGCCACAACCTTCATTCTTCATTCCCTATTAGACGAGCATGAAGGCGTGGAAGTGCGCGCTCGTGTGGCTATGTGGCTTGTGGCTCTGTGCCGCGGCGGAGCAGGACCCGCCCACGAGTCGCTTCGCGTATGTGACGGTGCACTACGAAGGGACGAGTCGCGACGCCGAGTACGTGCTGGGCGTGCAGGTGCTGATGCATTCCATCAAGATGACGGGCTCTCCCTACGACCTGGTGGTGTTGGCGTCCGACTCCGTCTCGGAGAAGAGCAAGACACTGTTCCGGTCGCTGGGCTGCCGTGTGCTGGACGTGACCAACATCAACAACCCCTTCGTGGGCGGGACGCTGCGCAACAAAGGCTTCATCTACACGCTCAACAAGCTGCACGTGTGGAACATGCTGGAGTACGAGCGCGTGGTGTATCTGGACGCCGACAACGTGCTGATCCGCAACTCGGACGAGCTGTTTCTGTGCGGGGAGTTCTGCGCCGTGTTCATGAACCCCTGCCACTTCCACACGGGCCTGTTGGTGGTCACCCCTTCCGCCACGGAGTACCAACGACTGCTCAATGCTCTGGGCCATTTGGAGAGCTTCGATGGAGCTGACCAAGGCTTCCTGTCCTCCATGTACAGCAAGATGCTGCGTAAAGCCAAACTGTTTACACCCATGAAGTCGGCTTATACAGGAGCCGAGCTGGATGCACTGAAAAAATCGGAGCCGGAACCCAAAGGCATGCGCTTACCCGTGGGCTACAACATCAACCACAAGTATTTCTACGAGCAGTACCATTGGAAACTGTTCTATTTGCGCCAGTTCGCGTCCATGACGTCGCCGATTAGTCCTGTCAAGGTGGTAGTGGAGTCGGCGAGAGGCATTCCTGCTCTTACAGTGGGATACCCCATGGCGTCCGTCTTGAAGCCGTGGTACTGGTGGGCCGGTTATTTTATGGACTTGCATGTCGTGTGGCATGATATTCGGGCGACGATGCCAGCTTCGCAAGAACATTACGGGGCGGAAGAAGCGGTCAAGACACTGCTAGGGTTCTTCAGCTCGCTGGCGTTTCTTACGGCTGCGCTTTATGCGCTCAAGATTACATTACCCATGCGCCAGATCCAGCAACGATTCACGGATATGGCGATGCGTAACAGCAAACACGCCCGATATGCTTTTATGGCGTTCCGAATGGCACTTGTTGTGTTCGCCTTCCGTATTGCTCCTGCGCGGGTACACCCGTTAGCTCCTGTCCACTACGGCTACGGACTCATGATCTTCATGAATGTGTTCCTGCACATCTACTTTGCCTGTGTGATCTCCAACTTCTGGGACCCTCATCAGGAGGTATCAATGCCACCTGTGCTTTACGTGACGCGGTTTTGGTTTTACGTGGCTGTCACGGCGACTTTCGAGCTCTTCGTGGTCTGGTTTAGTACATGGACTGTGTTTCCGAACGTGCTATGGCGACTGTTTTCACTCTTCTGGTCCGTTTTCCTCTGTGCGTACTGGCAAGTCACGTATTACCGCCTTGCGCTTAATGCAGAGTTTGGCGGTAAGAAAGAGCGTCTCCGGAGTCTGTAGGTGCTATATTATCGCACAAACGGCCACGGTGGTACCAATATTCCTGAGCGATACTATGAGCATGACATACAATAGCTGCATCCAAGCTTTATTATAGAGAGAGTGAAGTAATGGGCAAGGCACAGCAGTACCAGCGCGATGGAGTGCAAGACGGGTACGTTACCGTCTTTCGTGACTCTTGTTATGTTGACCAAAGTCGGAAGGTGCAATCGGAGCTGGATGACGCCAAGAAGCGGCCGTTGGGATCAAACTTGACAGACTACAGACATCAGCAGCAACAGATAGATATGTAACAAGGCAGGCAGTGGACGGCAGTCGAGACCAATGCGAGTAAAACACAACGGTAAGGTGAGCCCGTCATCTGCAATATGAATAGAAAATGCACTTAAAATGCCGCAGCGTACCTGGACCGGACCGTCGTGGCCCTTTAATTCTGTCGCGAGTGCCTCCGTTTTCATGCTGAAGAGCTTGATGGTTCCGTCGTCACTAGCAGCCGCAAGTATCTTACCGCTGCGATCGAATGCTACGCTGTTCAGAGGATGTTGACCTCCATCGAGTGAACTCCGTTCGGCTACCATACGCACATCCCAGACCTTGACAAAGCCATCAGCGTCACAGGAGGCGATGCTATCTCCTGCGAGCGCGAAGGCCACACTGTTACATGCATTCTGGTGACCATAGAAGGTTTGCACACAGAGACCAGAGCGCAAGTCCCAAATGGAAACGGTCTTGTCCCCAGAGCCCGTGCAGATATTTGTTGAGTATGGCTGGAAGCACACACTATTGACCGAGTCAACGTGACCACGGAACGTACGGCGACAGCGACCCGAATGGAGGTCCCAGAGTTTGCACGTGTGATCCATTGAGGCACTCACAAGGAAGTCGCCGTCGTGGTGGAAGGCGCTTTCCCAAACGGGATGTGCGTGATCAGCTAGAGTTAATGAACAAGCAGCTCCCACAAAGTCCCAGAGCTTGACGGTGTTATCTCCGGAGGATGTTGCAACATGCGCTCCTCGTGGGTGGAAAGCTACTCCTGCGATCCAGCTCCGATGGCCTTCACCGCTCATGATAAGTTCACCAGCAGGTGCAGACCAGAGTTTCCACGTCGTATCGTCCGAGACTGTTGCTACTATTGGGTTCTTCGGATGAAAGCTGATGGCAGCCACAGAGTTCCCATGCGCTGGACAACTGCGAGCTAGGTCCACGCGTTCGGGGTTGACCGGCTCAAAGCGTTTGTCTACAAATGGATTAGCAGCGTCAGGATTCGGCAGCTTCGTGTTGGGCACGTCATTCTTGGGCTTGGTTTTCTTCTTTTGTGCATTTGATGGCGTTTTTGATGAAGAAGATGACACTCCATGACTTGTCGAAGTCGAACCGAGAGGTGCAACCGGAGCGACCTCTTTGCTTTTTCCAGTTGATGATGACGCGTTCATTGTAGCAGCCCCACCGACAGCTTTAAGCTGTGCCTCAAGTGCCTCGGCCTTGGCCACTTGTCGATCCCGCTCAAGCCGCATCAGCATCTTCTCCTTCATCGAGTTTTCGTACTTGGCTTTCAACTCCTGTAGCAGTGGCTCGTAAGCGGCAACATGCCTCTCGAGTTTGCGAATTTTGACGGACAGCGCCTCTTTTTCCTGCATAACGCGCTGGTGGTGCATCTTGTGGACGTCGCGTTGGTGGCGGAATTTGTCCCACGTGCCTTTCGCTTTCTCGGTGATTTTCCGTGTGTCTTCCAGTTGCCGCCTCAACTCCTTCACTTGGTCGTCCAAAGCTTGATTGCGTACGTAAATATCAGGCACCACACCAACGTCGTCTTCACGCAGTTTCCCCTTGGCGATGAACTCGTACCATTCATGATTAAACATGTCCAGTGTGCGTGCGAGTCCCAACTTGATGAGGAAATTCCGGATGAAATCGTCTACTACTGACGGTCGTACTTGGGTGTGGACACGAGACATCATCGCTTGTTTCGGACTACCAGTAACGCTGTGATCTGCATTCATATCGTCGAAGGATCCTCCTTCCACTACAGGCAACGAGGTTGAAGACGTATTCTCCTGTCCTGGAGCGAACGTCGAGCGGTTGAGATTGCGCAGCACTGCTGCAAAGTCCTCTTCATCGTCATCGACGTTGTCATCGTCCCCCAGTCCAAGAACTCCATCGTCCACAGTCTCGTACTGGAACGTGTCATCGTCGTCTTCATCCTCCGCGAACTGCACCTTCTCCAAACGCACAAGCTCTTCCTTGTGCGGCATCTTCTTGTCTACACCTCTAGTATCAAAACACTCGTATGTGCGACTCTTCACAGTACACAACCTGCTTCCCAACGAATATATTTACCTTTATCTGCAGTCGCCATCTTCATGTGTCGGTAGCAGGCAAAACTGTGTTCCCATCGAATCTAGACGTTGAGCGAGCTATCTCTGCTTGGGTTCAGCTTCTGTCGTGGTAGATTTGGCATCTGACTCCTCTGTTGAGTTTGCTGCACTTTGTTGCTCTGAAGTTGACGAATGTTCACTGTCTGTCTCCTGAGCAGATTCGTCACTCGACTTCGTCTTTGTCTTCGCTGCTTCGTCTAGTTCCTGCCGTTGCTTCTCGCGCTGTTGATCCATCATCTTCTTGATCTGATTCTCCAGAATATCCTTGTGGTCCTCTGCTGCTTGTTTGGCGAAAGAGATCAGCAGTGCATCCTTGCGCTCCATCTCCAGCTCTTTCCCGTCGCGATAGCCCTCAATGAACGCCATGAGCACCGACTGCCCCACCAGCAGTTTGTCTGCAAACCACGACTGCGCGCTCATCTTGAACGTCTCCATGTCCTTCTTCTCCAGCTTCAGCGCTGCATCGCGTCCCTCTTTCGCGAGGTGGCGCAGCTCGTCCACGTTCTTCTTGAGCGTCGTGGCCACATCCTCCGAGCTGCGACTCTCGTCCACCACCTGCCTCGCGTGGGAGATCACGGCGTCCGTGTCCACGCCGTCCGCCACGTTCTTGATCTCCTTGGTCAGAAACTTGACGTTCTCCGCGCCTTGTTCTCCCAGCGTGTGCAGATTGTCGTGAGCTGTGGTGCCCTCGAGACTCTTATCGATGAACCTCAAATTGTCGCTCGCAGTGCTGGAGACTTGGCCGCGCACCGCCTGCACCGCGCGCTTCACTTCCTCCTTGCTGCGCTCCAGCTCCTCCTCGCTCGGACCAGCGAACGACGCCTTGTACTCGTGCCACACCTCGTGGAAGATGCGGCGATGGTCAGCCATTGTGAACTCCCACAGATCTTTGAAGCGAGGCTGGCGCAACTTCTCCTCCATCTCGGGCGGGTTCGGCAGACCAGGGACGCGCCTTGCAGCCCAGCGGTCGGCACGACGGATCGACGTCTGCACGACGCGTACAGTGCGCTGGAACAGCGAGTAGTGCTTCACGGGTGGCTTCGGCATTATTGACACTCGTCTTGATTCTCGTTAAATGGATGAACATGTATCCATCTGTATAGACAGGTAACATAAACTAAAAGGTAGTTACACCCTGAAATCTGTATTAGCCTATGCGATATAACCGGGTTTCAGATTTTCAAGGTCTTGTGGTCCACAAAGTGATTACCACTTCACTTTTGTATCTCCAGAATTCTGCACGAGAGGCTGACGATGGCTCTCCGCTGCTTCAGTCGCCGCGCAGTGCGCTTCGCTTCCACTGCCGCGACTCGTTCACTAGCGCCTGCTTCTACTGCTTGGACTGCACCTTCTCTTTCTTTGGATGCGTCGGTGTTGCAGATGCAGACGCGTTCGTTCGCCAAGGCCAAGAAGAGCAAAGGTGGGAAGGCCAAGAGTGCACCTGTTGCGGCTGTGGACGATGACGTCGGCGACGAAGAGGACGGAGGCGCGGCCAAGGCGCTGGACAAGGCCAAGAAGAACATGAACGGCGCTGTGGTCAGCTTCACCCGCGCGCTGAGCCAGATGCGGCCAGGCCGAGCGGACGCCGGCATCTTCGACGAGCTGCACGTCCAAGCGTACGGTCAGCACGTGCCGCTCGCCCAGGTAGCGCAGGTGGCTGTGGCCGGCACACACGCGCTGAGTGTGTCGGTGTATGACCCGTCGGTAAGTGCTGCAGCAGTGGTGAGGAGAGGACGGAGAGTGACTGGTGTGTGATGTACACAGCTCATGCAGGACGTCAAGAAGGCTATTGAGGCCACGAACCCGGTCTACTCGGTGCGTGAGGATGTGAGCTCACTCGAGATTTCCTTCCCCAAGTACGTGGATGTTGCGGTGTGAAGGGCGCGGTGCTCCGGACTGATGCGTTGCTGTAGGATGTCGAAGGAGACTCGAGCTGAGCTGCAGAAGGCGACCAAGAAACAGGCCGAGCAGGCTCGACAGCACGTGCGCCGGGTGCGACAGGATGCGATGAACCATGCCAAGAAGCTGAAGGATACAGTCTCGGAAGATGACGTTGAGGTGCAGAAGGAACGCATCCAGAAGGTCACTGACGACGCCATTGCGGAAATCGACAAGCTGCTGGCAGCTAAAGAGAAGGATCTCAATACGGTCTAGATTGCAACCAGGTAATTCATGCGAGCCGCGCTTAGAATACAGATCACAACGGTGCCCGGTACAAGGATGCAGTGGTTTGCATTAGTCTTGGTGTCTCTACAAGATGCTCCACTGGTTTCGCACCCGCACAGCCATGTGACGCACGAGACGCTTCCGGTCGTCGAGTACCAGCAAAAGTTTTCGCAGCACAGTGTCCTTGTATGGATGCACCAGTTCGTACGGAATCGTAGCCAGTTTAGCAAGGCACTCGAGTGCAGCATATCGGTCCCTAGCACCAGACCTGAACAAAGAAAACATCACATCCAGTGAGCACCCACATTCAGATCTCAACCCTGCAGAAAGCAACGAACCCGAATTGTGCTTGTTTGAGCAAACCAGGGAACACGTCCTTGAGGAACGGCTTTGCGGTCTCCACTGACTCCATGAGTAGCGGCTTAAAGGTCTGAATGGCTGCGCTGCCTAGCTCGTGGTCGTCCGTGTTGAGGGCCTGAACCATGAGAGGGAAGATTTGAGCCAAGTGAGGCATGTAGATGGCTTTTGGGGAATGCGCGATCACTTGTGCGAATGCTACAAGAGCTGCCACACTAATATCTTGGCCAATGTGGACACGAATGTACTCCAGCAGTACCGGGAACACGAGGTCAAACATTCGCTGTCGATAGAGGAACTGAAAACAAATAAACGTGAGTCAACTTTTGGTCAACGGATTGACATCCCAGTAGACAGCTTACCGTGATGAAAGCACCGCATTTGCGATTCAGCACATCTGGGTATTCCGAAACCAGGAGTTTGAATGTCTTGGCAACTTCCATACGCATCGCAGCAGTTTGTTGTTCGTCACCTTCATCCATATTCACATCACCGTCGGCGTTTTGATTCCGTGGTGTGAGAAAATTGCACAGGAAACGGAGACACACTGGTGCGTGAACCTTGTGGCCTCGAATAATTAACGCCTTCGCAATCCAAGCGTAGATTTGTAGCGCCGCCACCCGCACGGCAAATTCCTCCGTAATGTTACTGATCACAACTGCAAGCTTCTGAGAAAGCAGTAAGTCGATGAGAGCATCAAACTCAGCGCCATCTGACATCTTGTTCACAATAGATGCCAGAGACTTGGCTGCGGACAGCGCAGCTTCGGCATAAACAACCTGGAGCCGGCGAGCAGAAGACTCGGGTACGGTTGTAGCGCCAGCTTGTGCAAGATCAAGGAGTCTGTTAATGACCAACGATGTATCCGGCAGTGTCACATCACGAGCGGTTGAGTTAATGACTGCAGCAAAAAGCGGCACGAGCTGAAGGCTAGCCGGCTCTGAAGGTTGAGTGCGCAAAAATGCTGGCACCACCGCATCAACAAACCGCTGTTGTGTATCAGGAGACACGTTCTGCATCACTGCGCGGAAGATTCGAACGCAGGCAGCAATCTTTGCATCATCTACAAGACCAGGTTGGTCACCAGTTGCAGCAACATTCGCACGAGCTGCTGACGTCTCGACTGCTGTAAGCAGCCTGAAGATGATAGAAGCAGAATCAGAGGCCTGCACACAGAATTCCATGCTGGTACGGTCGCTGGCATTAATCTCCACAATCTTGGCCACGGCGTCTAGGAGACAGTCAACGTGCCGCTGGCGAGCAACATCACCGTCTGCTTCACAGAATCCAATGGGGCTGAGCTTTCCGTCGTTCTTCTCCACGCATAAATCGATGAGAAGAAAAATTGTAGCCTGGAAAATCGACGACTCACGACAGAGCTCAGTGATAGCCAACAACGCCTCCTCGAAGAACGAATCGAAGTTTCGGTTTGAAGCAGCTAGAACAGCGCCTACCCCAGTGCCTTCTTCTTCATCGTCATCCTCGTGGTCGCTTCCTTCGTTGACTGCGGCCATTAGCCTAGCCAACGAAATCTCTACCACAAACGCTGCATAACCACCAGTGACAGGATGCTCGCCACTACTCATCGAGGTCGTCGACGCTGTAGACACGGTAGAGATCTCCTTTAGACTCCGCAAGCAGGCAGAACGAACTTCTGATGCGGGATCTAGAAGTAGCAGTCGGGTAAACAAATTAATAAGCGCTTTCACTTGTGCTGGCGCAACGATCGGTGATGGCGGGAAGGTGAGAAGATGACAAAGTGCTTCTACTGCAACGCAGCGTGCGGTCGGACTGCTACCTTGTTTTGCTTGATTGTCCTGATCACTGCTAAGGAAGTTCACAAGGGCGTCAATAAGCACTGGAGCATGAGGACGCATGGGCTGTGCTTGACCAGACTGGTCAATCTCGCGGTCGATCGTGTTCACGAGCAGTAATATACGCGCAAGCGCAGCTTCACACTTCGAAGGCACACTCTCGCTTCCGGAATTCTCATTTTCGAGCTGCTCCACCAGTAATGGTACAGCAATCTTAAGGACATGTCCAAAACTCATTGCTGAATCGTGTCCCAGAGCTGCCAACACCTGACCGGCCGACACGCTCACCATCGAGTCGGCAGCATGCTGACGCAACTCACCCGCAGCACGAGCAGTCATCTCCACCACGAACTTACTCCATGCATAAGCAGCACCTGGAGTATCCTGCGCTCTAGCACGTGCTACGACACCAGAAAACCGCGAAATCGCCTGACGAGCCTCCGCAATTACTTCCTGTTTTTCACCGTCCAGAACCTCATCGTACAGCGCAGTGGCCACCGCGTGCATCTGCAGTAGCAACGCGTTCACCGAGTAGCGCTCGCCACAGAAAACCAGGGTTTGGAGGGCATCCAGCTTCGCCTCCACCACAGTGGACGCGAGTTTCTTGAGCAAGAACGGCAGCACAAGTGGAGCCAGCAAGTCTGACGCTGCAAATGCGTGACGCAGCGATAGAATCAGTCCTTCCGACGTGATTCCATATGGGTCGTTCGGCGGCGGCGTAAAGATGATCGGGAAGTAGCACGACACAATGTCGAAGTACTGCTGCAGCAGAGCATCACTGCGCGAGAACACAGCTTCCAACTTGGACAGCAACGTACGCGCCACTTGCATGCACAGCAGCAAGTTGCGCGGGTCTTTCTCCCCTTCCATGGCACTGAGGAATGTCTGTGCAAACTGTCGGCCGAGGTCTTCGCTCTGCTCTGCGTCGTCCACGCTGGCGTCCTGCGCGTCTCCGCTGGGTGGCACCGAGTCCAGCAGCAGCTCCGCCACTGTGGGCTGCGCCAGGGCGAGCTGCATGAGGTCGAAGCACATCTTGCGCATAGCTTGGCCCAGCTGCGGGATATGCAGCGTGCTACCAAGCTTCAGTACGAGAGCCACCGTGGTGCGCGGCGACGAGACTTGGGCCGCGTGGTGCGTCTCGAGCGCCAGCAGCGCGCGCAGACACGCGGAGGCGCTGGGGAAGTCGGCCAGGCGGTCGGCGAAGAAGGTGAGCAGCAGCTGCACGGCGCTGGGCGTGAGCTGCAGCTCTGGCAGGCGCGTGAGCACCTCCGCCAGCAATAAAGTGGCGCGAGACCGCACTTTGTCGTCTCCGCTCGTGAGATACGCGCCCAGCGCCTGGATGAGCGTCTCCATACTCACGCTACGGTGCACCTGCATGACGACGGTATTGAGTCCGGTCTTCTGCGCTGCGTCATCATTTTCGGGGTCCACGAACGCATCGATGGCCGGCGCGAGCGGCGCGTCCAGGCTAAACATTAGTGGTAGTCAGAGGTGGATACAAGAGCATGATCGTATAGCTTATTTATAAATAACCAATCAAATGGACGCTCAAAATAATTTTGAAGTCGACCAACATTTACAAACCATTAGACCACAGGTGCAAAAAGTGAAATATCCGTGAATAGCAATGTTATTCACGGTACAACCGGGTGATAGTAACCCCAAAATCCCTGATACTAATACACCTAATATCATACCACTTCTGGTAATTAATCTTTTAATTATAACCTAATACTTCTTTGATCCAGGTAATACTGATACTATTATAATACTAATACTTTGTTAATACTTTCCGTTTCTGATGATTGCGTAATATTCTTATATCTAAGAAACCAATCAAAAGCGGTAGATTTCATGATTTCGTGATCACTACTCTGGTGAAACTTAGAATCTCGGCGAGATTATCTCGCTGTATGTTGTAGTTGAAGCTACATCATGTAGCTGTTGCAGGGATTGACCCAGTAACAATTGCATGTGGTTTTGCAATTGCAGTAAGATCCAGCAGTTGTAGGAGGAGTTGTGAAACCCACGACCATCTAGGGGGACACAAGAGAACTAGGTAGTTCGTAACCAAGCGCTCAATTCATTTACTTCTACATTAGCATCGAGCGACAAACTTCACTGTAGTAAGCTTACACGTATTAAAATCGTACAGCTACGTGTACTGCTGAAGTACAGATAAATGTAGTAAACGTGATGGTTGTACATGTACTTACAATTGAAGTATGAGAGGCTTTTGAACAGTTATCATCCCGATATCGTCTGTACTTTCAAATTGTAAGTTACAATAGCTGGAAACTGAGCACAGACTTACAGGAGTAGATACTGTAGTAATAATATAATAAATGATAGCTATCGTATCTAACAACTACAGTATCAACTATCAACAAAAATTGAGACCACTTGATTCTTGATTTACTAGATAATATGATGATATTATACATGTATTATCCTGGTATCCCAGTAGATCTTGGTAGGATTACCCTGGCGCCTCCAGGCTGGAGGAGAGCTTGTTAATACCGGTAGTATAAATATTGTATCTCAAACATCTTTCTCCCGACACGAAAGTCGCACATCATGTATCACTGTTCATTGCTAGTTATTTTCTACTCTCCCAGATTTCGTTTTTATCAATGATCATTAATCATAGCTGTTGGGACATAACTTGAGCGGTAGTATAAATATTGTACCTCAAACAACTTTCTGCCGACACGAAAGTCGCACAGCATGTATCACTGTTCGTTGTTAATTATTTTCTACTCTCCCCAAGGACGACTCAGTAACGAATAGCATAGCAAAGTGTAGTACTATAATACGTACTATTATCTAGGGATTATCCACACTACTTCTGCTTAGGTGTACATGGCTGATACTCTTGACTAAAGAGTCTTCAGTCACAGCTATAACGCGTTATGGTTCACTGCTCGTTTCAGTGGGTGCGTATACTCGTAATGCTGTAGCTGCTTCGTCAGTTGATATTGTTCTTGTTGGAGTACGCAAGTCAGTACTGGCTCGGACTTCACTTGAAGTCGCGCCGGAT
>NBNE01000821.1:0-16976 GCA_002215365.1 Phytophthora megakarya | reverse complement strand
GTCGCTTGAGCTCAGCAAAGCAGCGCCGGTGTTGCTCGTTGAGTTCCCGGCGATCGTTCCGCGATTTACCTTTGAGCAACTCCGGCAGCGGTGCTGTGAGCTCTGCGATATCCTGACAATACTTCAAAACGTAGACACAGGTTCCCAAAAACGACTATAGCTCGTGTTTTGTGCGGGGAGCGGCCAGTTTCGAATCACGTTGGCCTTGTCCGGATCCATGCGAATACCATCAGCTCCAATGAAGTCGCTCAAGCACAGTATCTCTCGAGAGCAAAATGTACATTTGGAGAGTTTCACGTATAGTTGCTCCTGCTTGCAAAGCTCCAGCACCTTCTCCAGTTCATCGAGATGCTCCTCCATGCTATCCGACTCCGTGAAAACGAAGAGATCGTCAAAATAGGCTCTGCAAAAGTCCTTCTGGTCCTCGAACACCTTCCGAATCAAACGATTGAAGGCTGATGGACTGCATGAGAGTCCCATTTGAGTCACAAGGTATTCAAACAATCCATCCGGTGGAGAGAACTCTGTGTAGGGAATATCCTGCTTACGCAACTGAACTTGGAAGAAGCCCCACAGCAGGTCCATTGCCGAGAAGATCTTGCCCTTCCTCATAGCGTCGTAGACGTCTCCTTTACGTGGTACAGGGGTCGCTGGGAGTCGGATTTTCATGTTGAGACCGCGGAAATCATGGACAATCCGCCAGCCCACAGCTTTTTTTACACGAAAGGTAGGAGCGGAATAGGGCGATTTTGACCGACGAATAATGCCTGGATCGAGCATTTCTTTGGTCCAAACGCGGATCGCAGCCTTCACGTCTTCACTGAGGCGAAATTATTTTCGCGCGACGGGGACATCGTTATCGAGCTCGATCTCCGCGACAATATCATTGGTGCGTGTTGGAGGCACGGTTGGCAGGTGGGCGCGAAAGACGACGCCTTTGTACTTCAGCAGTAGCGATTCCGCAGGATGTCCTTGTAGCGCGTCCCAGTCTTGATCCTGCTGTCGATCTGCTTTCTCGCTCTCGGAGTCATGTTGGATCGGGAAATAAAACTCATTGTCCTTCGCCGTCAGCAGCTTCTACAGATGCTTGGCTGCAACAACTCGGCTCGGACCATGGTTAGACTCGTAGGCCTCATGCATGTAGATGTGCAGATGCGAGTCGTCGTTGCTGGAGCGCCGAGGGTTGCGTCGACGGCGGCCGCAAACTCGTTTTGCAGGGTCTTGCCGCACGCACGGTTGGAAGGAACTTCCAGAATGAGCATGTCCACGGAAGGAAATTGTGCGCTCCGACTAATTTATGTCCGGGTTCATTCCCTCGAGCCACGACCAGCTGAACAGCACATCTTTTCCCTCGGGCACAGGCATCACATAAACGTGGGTTTGATTGGCAGGGAAGCAGTCCATGTCGAGCGTGATTGTCGTTTCTCGACGAGGAATCTTGGCACGACGATTGTTGCAGATCTTGACCGCCAAAGACTTGGAGCACAACGTCACATCTAGGTTTAGGTTTTGTGCGAGGTACGGCGAAATTGCATCGAACGACGACCCGCTATCCACGAAGCAGCGGACGGAGCGATCCTTGATCCGGGCTTCGTGCGTCAAGTAGCAGTATAGTTTGTCCTTGTGAAAAGCCAGCGTCTCCTTTTGTCTTGCGCTGCTCTTGCCAGACGATGGCGCAGCGGAGGCCATCTACTGAAGCATCCTGCTGTGGTCCACTCGGTAGATTGCCACCCTACCGAGCCGGATCGTTTTTGCCGACCCAGATCCACCTGGCGCGAGATCACGGGCCTTTTACGGCACTCTTCCTCGACGTGATTCTTCTT
Organism: Phytophthora megakarya; assembly: GCA_002215365.1. Lineage (NCBI taxonomy): Eukaryota > Oomycota > Peronosporomycetes > Peronosporales > Peronosporaceae > Phytophthora > Phytophthora megakarya. The sequence goes on along the minus strand of NBNE01000821.1, from coordinate 15,153 downwards.
GCTGCAGTATCCGCACACCACCTGGGAGTCAGTTTTCTTGAAGTCCTTGTTGGTCTTTGCGTTGGTGCTGGAATTGGGCCTGGCTGTTGGTTTTCCTTGCTTCTTTGGAAGAGGTAGCGTGTGTGCGGGCTTTGCATCTTCATAGCGTTGATCCATCTCAATAGCTTGCTCGAGCGTCTCGGGCACGTTGCGGGAGATGTACGCGCTTGTGTCTGACAGCAAATTTTGCTGGGAAAACCAGCGTTTGACGACATCAGGAAGTTCGGTGTCAACTTGCGAGAGTAAATGCAGGAAGCGCGACGTGTACTCCTGCTGAGGCTTGGTAGGCTTTAGCTCGAACATCTTCGACAGGGTCTTGTACTTGAAATACTTGTGTCGAAAGCGAGCACGGATCCGTTCCTTGAACAGCGCCCATGTTAGCGGGTTCGAGCCCATCGAAAGTTTCAAATCTCGAAACCACGCTTGCACATCAACGCCCAGGTTAGCGAATACCATTTCCGAGAAAGACGACGAAAGCTCCTGCATCCCGGTATAAAAGTCGGAATAGTACTGCTCTGTATTGAAGTTCCAGAGTTCCAGGTCATCGTTGTCGTTGCCCTCGAAGCGCGGAGGATCCGATTTCTTTCGCGTCGGCCTGGGGCGAGACTGGGCCTGTAGAAATTGTTGCTGAAGTTGAGCTGTCTGCGCGAGCAGCTGGTCCATATGAGTCGTTTGCTGCTGTGTTGATTGGAGCGTGCATTGACGTATCTGCGCCAGCAGTTCTGGAGTCACGGTTGCCGTCGCCGACGATGTCGATGCCGCGGATCCCGGCTGGCCTGGCGCGGGCTGACCTGGTGCCGATTGATGCTGGGAGTCACGTCCCATCTCGTACCCTCGGGGTTCGTTCTCTGGCGCGGGCGGTCGTCGGGCGTTCCCGAATCCATGACTCGTGGTAGCGTTTGCTTAATAGTAAATTTACTGACACGAACTCTACCGAAGTAGGAGTTCGGTGATCCTTAAGTGGCAAATATAAGAATGAATTGATGTGCTCGTGTGCCTTGTCCTAGCTACAGCTAAACTACTTGAATGTGAATGATGCTGCTAGCTGGATTTGCACCTTGATCTTCGACTTGAGACTTGTGAAACAGATTGCAGCCAGAAAGTAGGGAGCTGTCACACAAAAGCTCTGTGGGTTAAAGTTCAACTTGCTTCTACATTTCATAAAATCATCAGGTATAGCCCAGCAACAGCACTAGCACCAACGACAACTGTATCATGTAGATCCAAATCGTGATATACCTAGCTACGGTGACCTTCTGTCGAGCTGTTTTTGACAAGTTACAGCCGAAACTTTACATAACAAAGTGCTGCCCGCATTACCATTTTGTATCATAACATCACGGTTAGCATAGTTACACTAACAAAACAACTGCGTCACGTAGGCCCACATAGTGCACACCAAATCTTTGCTGAACATCTGACTCCACGCTACAGCCAAAGATCCATCGCGGTCATAATGTCCACTATGACGGATAGACTGATGTGGTGTCGATGATGCTGGTATTGCATTCTGTAGTTTGAAGAACTATGTGAGACGGTCTAGAAAATTGTTGGACATCGTACAACATTTCTGCTACATGTTTTACATGCTCCAGGACCGGTGAGTTTGAAATCGCGTAAACATGCTATTCTATTAAGTATGACTACAAAAGAGTGGTCATTTGGGCATATGAAATAGTACAAAGCGAACGAAGCGCTGCAAGAGGGCTATCAGAGCAAGATCAAGCGGAGCGTAGTGCTGCTGCCCCCGAGCGAAGAGAAGTGTTTTTGTACCTAGACTCTAAATTCAGCGTCAAATAAATACCTAATTTGTCAAACAATGCTAAGTGTTACCCAAAAGCGATGTTATATTCGAGCGGAGCTCGCTGGTGTAAGTAGAGGCAACTTAAACCCCGAACACAGGTGAGTGAGGACTTAGTTTTGGTCAGTATCTGTAGCTACGAACATCAAGAACTTTAAACCTGTTTTGCTTTAAATCTATTTTTTACTGTAACGCTAAGATATATAGTGTGACTAATTTACCGAAAGCACTCATTTTAATTATGGCTAAACAACTCTTTACTGTAATAAAGCGTCAGGAGCAAGTTTCAGATGATGCTAGCATGGTATTGTGGGTATGTTCGGTAAGATTATCCTACTTACACACACCGATCCCCGAACCCTCGAACTACTGCTTCTACCAAGTTAAATTCTGTGCCATTGTAGATAGATTTGACTCTCACCTTCACTCAGATGAATGAGTCTCGACTGAAACATGAATTTTTAGACATGTACTATTGCTATTTCTACGAAACTTATGTATTATATAAAATTTAATAGAGTTTCATTTAGTTTAAGGTGAAACTTACTGAGTATGTTTTAAGGTAACTCATCATCCACAATAATATGCACGATTTTAAAGTGCTGTAATCTGAAACAGATAAATCCAAAAATAGAATTTTATCAAAGCAAACATATCAATGTATTCTTTGTATAACGTCGTCATTGTATTCATTGTATACAATGACGGCGTTTGTGATAGGAATCAGATCACAAAGAGCCACTTCATTTGATTGGCTACATACTGCTGGTTAGGTTATTGGACGTGAAGATTAGTTTGTTGGTTTTTCTGTTACGATACCGACATAGTCTATCGTAGATAGTGCCGCACGACAAGTCTACCGCTTGCTTTGGCACCTTGGAGTACAGCTGGGACAGCATTGTACTAAAAACTGTGTTGAAAACTTTGTCGGCACCAGGTATTTGCAGCATCGATACTTTGATGATTCAGCAGGTAGTAGCTGAGATTCGTTTACGAACTGCCCCATGGGCTCCATCACTTTTCTCACTAGAGTGAGCCGCATTCGATGCTGCGGCATTATACTGGGGTGGGCCCATTGACTTGGCCGAGAGTGTAAGAACTGCTGCCTTTGCGCAGACTGTGCGAACCTATTTCCTCAGTAGTGCAGCAAAGTTGGCGCATTTCTTTCTTCCTTAATGACTTGATGACACGATGGAAGACTCGCCCAAATCGATCTTTTCTGCCACTTCCAACTAAAAGCTGCTGCTTTTCACCGAGTGAGCGTTCGGGGCATAAAAACAAGCGCACAGCAAAAGCTAGTATAACACATTGACGTGGCTGGTATGAGTTTACGTATCCGTGCTTTCCCAACTTGTCTGCTCCTGTCTGGTCGCCTTTGTGTCCTTGTTCCTCAATAACAAGGCAATCATTTATCCACTCCCTGTGATGCAACATGATCGTGTCAAAAGCGTCTGCCCGACTCATCAGGCTACACATCAACACCCTCCCCCATGAACACCCTCCCCCAAATAGAACTATAGTCCAAGCTTGCCTTTGTGTTTGAGTTCCAGAGTCATCATCTTCAAAGCTAACAACTCGAATCCGTTGGATTTCAGCTGTCGTTTGTCTTCGATAATCTTCATCAATCCTCGTTTTTTAGGCGGTTGATATCCTTATCATATTCCTCTCATACTCTACGAAGCACTGTGTCTACCTCTGGAACCAATTCTAGAAGAGTGGCTGCTGTAGGCACCCACTAGTGCGCTGCGGTATCACAAGTGGATGATACGGCCAAGTTTGTGCTGGATGCTTATCTAATGTTCACGTTGTCCAGCTCACACGTGTCAGCGGCGCTGCAAATATGGTCAAAGAATGCTAGAATAGCATCTTTAGGTAGTGGAACTCGCAGTGTCTTCGATTCTCCGTTCATTGTGTCAGGTTGGTGATCCTTGATCACGACGCCATTGTGTTGATCTTCGACGTATGTTCATCTAGTACTTGCCTTGGTCCTCTTTGACTGCAGTGATTGCACCACGCCAGTCCCATATGTTTGGTCCTCGATGTGCCTCATGTTGCTGCGCGAAAATTTTGATGTAAATTTTACTCTGAACGGTCACAATGAATTGTGATATGGCTGCAATCACAAATGCCGTGAATCTAGCGCATAAAGTTCGCACAATACTGGTGCCAAGTCAAATCGTCTAAGTTCGCGCAAGATTCCAGGCATTTATCATAATATCTTATCACACATCATAGTCGAAACACCAGTATATTTTCAGAAGTGCGCGAGGTATAATAGTCATCCGTAACCATGTTATAAACACGTGTTCCCCGGGTATTTATAATTTGGAACCGTTGGAGGCCACGACATAGGACATGATTAGGTACATAATTTGGTAATAAATATAACTTACGGATTCTGACCACTTTGGTAAAGTGTGATTCTACTTAGTCCGACGTAAATAAGCAAGGAGGCCACGACATAGGACATGATTAGGTACATAATTTGGTAATAAATGTAACTTACGGATTCTGACCACTTTGGTAAAGTGCGATTCTACTTAGTCCGACGTAAATAAGCAACCGTGCCCTCACTTTACGTTTCGCATTTCGGCAAGGCACGTGGCGGTTCCGGACCTGATCTTGATAAAGTGCATTATCGGAACCCTCATTCCATTTAAGCGCATAGATTCGAGGTGCGTGGAGTGTTACGTTTCAATCGGTGCTTTCTTTTCTGACGTTCATCGTTTCCATTTTCATACTTCCGTGTTTATTTCATGATTTGATCATGAATAACCATGATTTGTACATGATTGATGTGATTGTCAAATGGTCCTTGATTGTTTCACAATTGGCCACGATTTTTCTATGATTTTTCGAAATGGACCCGTAGATGGACGATTCCGGCATCAAACCTCAAGAAAGTAAAGCGGTTTACATTGGACCTGTTCGATCGTAGTGACATGGAGTCTCGAAAGCGCCTGAAGCCGTCGCGAAAGGAAAAATACCGAGGCGCAATACACGTAATACGCAGGTTATCGCCAGTGAGTTGGCCGATATAGATTCTGACAGTGAGAATGCCGAAATGTCTAAGTTCCGTGAGGATATGTGGAGAAATATCCGTCAGGGAAAACGTGTGTCCCTCCCCAAATCTGCCCCACTATCTCGATTCAGCAAACAACGGAAGCCAGTGAAAGTCGAGTTTAATACAAGCTCTAGCGATGTTGCTTCCGATTCTAATTCCGGCAAACGCGAAGATGTTATTGAAGCCTCACAGGCCGCACGGCTTACGTTCCGGCTTAATTCGAAGACCAAAAAGATGGGAGCTCCTTCAAAAACAAAAACGAAGACGGTCGCGAGTGAAAAACAAATAGGAAATGGATTGAAGCGGCCAAGCATGGCAGGAAAACCGCTGAGGAAGTGACCATCATGGGCTGGGTCGATGACTTGAACCCGGAACCTGATTTTGGTGAAACGCAGCGTGACTCGGCGACGTGATAAAGAAATACGCAGACGCTGACCGGAAGAAGCCGAAGTTGAAACGAATGAAAAGTCCTGTGTTGAATATGGACGCTTTCTATTCGATGCATCCTACGTTGTTGGGAGCGTGTTTAACTGCGTTGCTGAATACGAAAAAGACCGCAATCATTATTGACTCATCGCAACCAGAAGACCAAGTTCAATGGGAAAGGTACTGCAGAAGTCGTTGAAATCGTCCAAATTAAGGACGTAGGTATGTATTCGCGCGCCCATTGGGACCTTTAAGCGTATATAGATGCTCAAGACAAGTGTTCAATTGAGGATTGACATGCACAAGGAATTCCATCATTACCGGCTGAGTATCACCAGTGCGGGAACAAAGTGGCTGCAGAAATCTTGTCAACGTACCCGCACAAGCGTATCAAAGGCCTCCCCAACACGGCTGAGTTTGACTACTCCATCTTGTACCATGTCACGCTACCAGCGTGGCTCATCGATGCCTCCATCGGGGTGTTTTTTCTGCGTCTATCGAGGGATTACCCTGTGTGTCGATTTGTCGGTTTTCAGTCTGTTACGGCTACAAAGAAGCGCATGACGTGGAGCGACCACGGAAATTCGGTCAAGTATGACTAGGAGCCAGATGATCGATTGAAAGGCGAAGATTGGTGCTGGACGTGTCGCACTTGATGTGACGGACATACCAGTTGAAGTTGGCTGCATATACAAAACCCTACCCTACACCTCGATCTTTGATTAACAAGAGGAACCTCGATCAGCGATCAGCGATCAACAAGAGATGTTTCGATCAACGATCATCGATCAACAGAAGAGGAGTAGAAGGCCGCAGGTTGGATGAGCAAGGCTGATATGGGTACAGAGGGTATCATGTTTACGACAAAAGGTAGGCACAGTTCAGAATGAGTGGTTGTGGAGATAGGCTTGGAAGAGCTAGGCAGACTTCCAACTATTCTTTGGACCTCACACATTGTACCTTCTCTGCGTTAGCGACATGGCAACTTCTACCAGACTGGGAACATATATTGATCTACCTGACGACCAAGAGCACCACCCCGCTTTGCAGAAGGACAACTCGTCGACCCCTACGCCGCTTGACTAGGCTCAACCCCACCTCGAAGATCCCGCTAACGGAAGCGGCAAGAAACGGAAAGGAACAAGAACACAAACAAAGACACGTAGATTGGTCATCTGATCTGCACCCCATACAAGTCCGCCGCAAGAAGAACTATCCGCGTGGGAATCAACAATCCCAAGTACTGTCCATACGGCTCCCACGACCAACACCAAGGCATCCTCAAGTCACCGGAAGAGTGCAACCTCGCCCCACCGACGGGTTCACAAGGTGAGAAGAACCTCAACGTCAGCGGACATTCGGAGTATCCCCTCCGTTAGTCGGTCATCCGAGGCACTGTAGCGAGTTGGACGAAGGCAGTCAGCAATTTCTGCTAAACCACTTCGCCACACGCACAAGGACTTATGAGGAAACCGTGCTCGCCCTGTCCATCCGCGAAAGGGTCTTAAAACTGGCAGCAGAGCCTGCGTGGATACAGTGATGCTCCCACTCAATTTCTGTAACACTTATTGGTGTGGCGTGGTTGTAAAGATAAGCCGCAAAACGCATATATTACTACGACCCTTTGAACCAAGCTTCATATCGCAATGCAGCGCTAGCTGTTGCTACTCAACTCAAGATTTCTGGGCTTAAGGACTTCGAAGCAATCCCGCAGAACAACCCTATCCAGTTTGATGCATATTGCTGCGACGTGTTCGTGAGATGGATGTTCATTCGGCAGATGGTTCCAGACATGAGCTCTAATGCACTTACGCGCAGACATTTCGAGCTATTCTACTACATACTGACTGGTCGTCTTCTTCCTTTTGAACCGAAGAGGGCATGGAACTATCAGTGCCAGCTGGAGTCGACGAGCGCAAGGAGCAAGATAAAGCCGACAAGTGCAAGTTAGTGTACGCAGGTTTGTATTGCCCACGGTACCAAATCTTTACTTAGTTTAGATATATTTTTCAGCCAATCAGAAGTCCGGTTTAGCGCGACCACGGACAACGAACTGTTTAATATAAATATGTGTGCATTACCGGCTGTTTGGAACCAAGGTTGTATTTCTGTGAATATTGCGCTCTGATTGGCCACTTTTGCGTTTTTGACACGGTTTTGGTCACTATCACTTCAATACAATGTCAAAAACAGGGTATCGCAGGTGCAAAATATGGCAAGATTTGCAACCTTTTCCATACAAAAAGCAAGTGTGGAAAAGTTGCAAGGAGTCCATGTGGTCCGCGCAATTGTAGCAAAGTTTTCGCTTCGCTACAGGACCTAGAAAGGATAACTACTTGTAACAAAAATAGTTAGGTAAGCTCATTAATCTCGATTTCTTTACTTCGGTTGGAAACAGGTTGGTTGCCAACGCTTAGACCTGTTCGTCGGGGTCCGACTTCATGAACGCAGCCTCGAACGACGTTTCTGGAGGTTTAAACTGCACAGTCCTTGGCCCGTGTTCACTATGGTCACCGTGGTGGCTATAGTCATATGCAAGACCGCCATGGTACGAGATATCAATGCCGTTCACCTCCTTTTCCTCGTTAATTCGAAGCCCAACCGTATACTTGAGCGCAATGAGAATCGCCAAATATGCAAGACCGCCATGGTACGAGATATCAATGCCGTTCACCTCCTTCTCCTCGTTAATTCGAAGGCCAACCGTGTACTTGAGGGCAATGAGAATCGCCAATGTCATCAAAAATACATACGCTGCAGCCACACAATTGGCCACGAGCTGGTACACAAACTGCATTCCGTGTCCGTAGAATGCGCCGCCTTTGATGCTTGGGTTCACCTCGGACGTCGCGAAAAGACCAGTTAACAAACCGCCCACGAAGCCACCGCAACCGTGGATGGCGAACACATCCAGGGTGTCGTCGTAGCGCAAGTGATTTTTTAGTTTCACGGCAAAGAATCCCGTAATGGCGCCGACAAGTCCAAAGATCATCGCTGCCCATGGGAGGACATATCCCGATCCAGGAGTAATGGTGGCCATCCCAGCAACAGCTCCACTTGCCGCACCACACGGATCGAGGTTACGCGAGATGCTATATTCCAACAGGACCCACGTGATGAAACCTGCGGAAGCTGCCAAATGCGTGTTAATGGCGGCCGTGGCGCCAATTCCATCAGCGGCACCTCCTGATCCACCGTTGAACCCAAACCAACCAAACCAAAGGAACGTACACCCGATCATAACAAGTGGCACATTGTGTGGTTTCACCGGCTCGCCGTGGTTGTAGCGCTTACCGACCATCAATGCAGCCGCAAGTGCACCAAATCCACCAGATACATGGATAACGGTGCCACCACCGAAGTCAAGAGCTCCCATTCGACCTTCCCAACCTCTAGGTGTGATATTCCACGTGTCGTCGAGTTTCTGCGACCAAATCCAATACACTAATGGTTCATACACAATGGACGTCCAAAGGAAGATGAAGATGAGATACGTGCCAAACTTCATGCGACCAACAATGCCACCGCTTAATTCGGCTGGGGTGATCGCAGCGAATTGAGTCTGAAAAAAAGCGTACACAATGTGGGGAATACCGGTCCCGTATGTGCCACTCGGAGTCTCCCCCACGTGGTTGTACCCCGCCCATCCGAAGACGCCCTGCGTTCCAAAGGCAGCCGAATAGCCGAATGCCCAGAACTGGATCGTTACCATTGCCATACTCACGAACGACATCATGATGGTGTTCGAGGCCATCTCCTCACCAGCCAGACCAGCGTAGAAGAAGGCGACGCCCGGAGTCATGATCATCACCAGCGCACTGGCAGTCAACATCCAGGCTGTGTTACCCGAATCGATGGCTCGATCGTAGTCCGCACCAGCCTTCTCACCCTGATTCTTGTACGCGACGCAGTCACCCGTGACCGAGTCACGGTACTGCGAAAGTAGACACGAATTGCTCGATCCGGAGCCGCTGTCCTGTGCTGATACTGCAGCAGCCAACACGACGACGGTCAACCATACCATACACGTGGTTCTTGAGAAGCCTAGCTGAAGCATTGCGAGTCCAGCGCTGCAATCGGCTCGGCTTGTGCTCTGAGCAGCAATTGAGAGAGTGACGTTTTGACGGTTTGAAGCGAGACCTCGTCGCACAGGATGTTGGAACAGACGGATGACGAGCCGATTGCTACGCAATGAACTAGGACCTATCCTATTGAAACCATTGCGCTGAAGGACTAAAATACAGTGGGGATGAGCTCAAGACGAATGCACAAACAAACTTTGTGGCGTTTCGACAGTCACCACCGGACGAATGGACTCCATTATGGAGAGCACATTGGATTCGATTTGATGCACTGGAACGGATCTAGACACGAGTCTTGCTGCGACGCAGGACGACGACAGGAGGAGGAGCATTGTGTTGCACCGGAACACTGTGCGCCGGATTTCGCTAGTTGCCTCGTGAAGTTGCCCGCCTCAGTTTAGGATAACGTTTCCATTTTGGCTACAAAATACGAAACTTTGATTGGATTGACGCGTCAAGATGCTTCTTTTTTGTCATAACGCGTCAAACCAATCAGAGCCTACAGACAATTCCCTGAATTAAAGTACATGTACTATTTTAATCGTATCAAAATAGGTAATATTTTGGTATAGCATTAAATATTTTTCGAAGAATAATATATTACTTCATGTATTAACTGGCGAATTGACCACACATGTATTAGACATGTAATGAGGATTCTTGAAAGTTATTACTCAGTAAGAATGGTGATTGCAGCACTCTAAAAATACAGATTCAGTACAGCTTCAATATACATAGGACCAACGCAATTTTCTCTTGAACAGTATCAACATGCACCCGCACTATCGTAGGACCAATATACTCTACTGCCATAAAAAGTATATACGATACAATATGGGTAACAGCAGGTACAAGTGCCTTTAGATCAGCCGAAAAGTATAACCCACGTAATCCTAACCGTAACAAGATCGACTGAAGAGTATCATCCACATATCCGTATCCGAAGAAAACCTTCAGTAAACCATCATTACCGGATACTTCTTGTATCATCGAGTAAATCAAGATCAGATTCAGATTAGCTGATATTGTAGCCGGTAGAGCAGATACTATAATGTAGTACATTACTGCGTGTAACTATCTACGTAAGTGTCAGTTTCCAACTACATATTGTGGCAAGCTGCAGAGGGTGATAGATACATAATAATCTCTCATCTTTAACGTACAAGTACATGTACAACAGTCACCCTTAGTATATTTACCTGTACTTCAGAAGTACATGTACCTAGCTCTACGATTTACCATTATACAGCGAGATAATCGCCAAGATTCAATTACCAACCCGATTCGTGAAACTAAATCCACCGCTTTTGATTGGACTCTTGAAGATGTGAATACTACACAATCATCCAAAAAGAGAATGTACTAACTAACTAATAATATTATTGGAGTATTAATATTATTGGGATGAAATAATAATACGAAATGATTAAAAAATTGTTTTAGAGCAACTCCACCTCAAAATGAAAACTAAACCGGTAAACCCCGGTATCAAAAGAGGTTTCTCTAAATTTCCAACGCGCAGCCTTAAACTGACAGCAGTGACGACGGTTTAGGAAGGCGCACGCTGCTCATTAATATCGGTTGCTAATAATGTATATTTGTAGCACTCTTGTCTTTACAGTTGTTTACGACTAGAGACCATGTTAGAAGCAGGAATGCCGAACACCATTGCCGGGAAATACAATAAAATAGACCCGGTAAAATTATTTATTTATTACGTTGACCACAATTTAAAATTATTTAGGTGTAATATGATTGACAAGGTGCATTATTTTCCAATCGGAGGTAGTAAAATATTGATGAATAATCATTACTTATTTACTTGCCCGCCACCACCTACCATTTTTGGTTGGTCAGGAAGAACGTCCTTGTGATCTCGGCTTTCTTTCTCATTATCAAAAGTTCTTAATGACAGCACAGCACTACACTAACACTAGAATCGCCGGGTTCTCCTTCATGAGCGTCGTCGACGTTTTTGATGAAGCGATCTAGGAGTGTTCAGGTGTCGTTGCGGGACGGTTCGTCACCAGCCCCCTACCGGCAACCATGATCTAATCCGGTATGTACGGACTCAAAATACCGATTACGCGGAGTTCATGCACGACACAGAGGATGGGCGGGAACAGTCAACGCATGGGTTCGTCAGTGTGCCAGGGTCATGTATGGGTGGGTGGACAGAATTTTGACCAGTAACCTGATGCAAAGTTTCTGTGAAAATTCGGTAGCACGACGGTATGGCTATTGCTTTCACTATTAACTCTATCTATGCTAACTGTCTATTGTCAAAGCTACGTTACACTGTCTCCCATTTCAGTGGAGACCCTACATGCCGCCATGGAGGGCGCGATGTTGGCTGTAGAGGCTGCGATCAAACCCGAGATGCTATATCAGTTGGTCTCATCATAGATGGCTAGTCACATGCCTCCGAACACTACCTGGTCGTCTTTGCATGCTATGAGGTAGCCGGGACGACCCAGGTTGGTGGTGACCCGACCGAGCAGCACACTGGTGGGATGCGCGAGCCATCGGCTCAACTTGGAGGTACAAACTCATCTGCCCTAATATGAAGACTACCTCGACCAACTCCAGGGTCTCTCCTGAAGAACAGGCCCGCTTTTAAATACTTTTCAAATTTAAGAAATTAGAACAATCAAAGTCGTAGATTTATTCATTCCTTAAAATTGCTACGACGAGACCACCCAAGAAGCAGCCCATACTTGTTTTCATCGGGAAGAACCATGACCGCCACATGTACTCCTCCAAGTACGAGTCGAGGATATGTTCGACATGCCTCGCATGGACTTGATGTGTCTTTTGATCCTAGTTTCACATAACCCCTCAATAGTGTTAGTATGAGTTCCAGTAAGTGGATCTACAAAGTTGTCAGAACGGTTAACCCAACAATGGGAATACCACATACTCTGTAACGTCCGGTTGTTTTCGAGAGTGTGTTCTTTAGTGCCGCGTTTGCACACGTAGGCAGCAAAAATATCGGACATGATATGCGTCCTACAAATCATCACGCTGTAGCACGCTGTAGTTAGAAGCTGCTGTGGATAGGTTCAACGTACCGCGGTTTGATGAAGCGCTTTATAATGGACAGCGACGTAGCCTTCTTTCGCTTGTTGTAAACCCACACGACCAAACCACCGACCAGTTCCCCTCTCTACCCCACCGAACAACCAAAATTCTTCGTAGTGTCGACCTCGGTGGTACTTGTGCTTCTTGGCCAAGCTTGTTTCGTCGATTTCGACAACCTTGCCATCGCCACCAATCTATATAGTTCCATTCAGCAACTTAAGGGCTACTTAACAGCAACATTACAACACAAGTACCTTAAATTCCGATTTTAACAGCACCTTCGAACACGTCGACCGACAGAAAGCGTAGTACTGATGTACACTACGCTCGCCGTCCCTCCCAACTCGGCGGCTTGTTCTTGAGGCAGCCGCATGCACCATGCAAGAAGTAGACGCACTCCACTGCATAGCGTAATCTTTGACTCGTTAAAGAACGAGTTAGTTAGCAGCCCCCTGCAAACCTCCCTCCCCCCTCGTGCTTCGTGCGACGGCAACACCTCCATCTCTTTCTCGTAGGATCCAGACGCATGGGGAGCTGACACAGCGGGCAAGTTTTCTGTCTGTCGATAAATCCTACCTCCATGCACCACTTCACGCATAGTACTGATGTACACTACGCTCGCCGTCCCTCCCAACTCGGCGGCTTGTTCTTGAGGCAGCCGCATGCACCATGCAAGAAGTAGACGCACTCCACTGCATAGCGTAATCTTTGACTCGTTAAAGAACGAGTTAGTTAGCAGCCCCTGCAAACCTCCCTCCCCCCTCGTGCTTCGTGCGACGGCAACACCTCCATCTCTTTCTCGTAGGATCCAGACGCATGGGGAGCTGACACAGCGGGCAAGTTTTCTGTCTGTCGATAAATCCTACCTCCATGCACCACTTCATGCAGAGGGTCTCGTTGGCGGTGGCTTCTAGCACCTTGTCCATAGCGAAGAGACCCTCGTCGGGAAGATGGTACATGTATGGGAAGGGGAGGGCTTGCAGTTCGTTGCTGTTCATGGCGTGCTGTCACTGAGGAAGAAGATCTCGAAATGACAGTAAGCCTTAATGTGTACTGGATAGCACACGTGTCAACAAAGCGGGCTTAAAATGTGGGTTTAATACAAAAACAAAGATATTTTGTTTTCCCGCCTTGGGGATTCAAGCAAAAAAGCGGGCTTGTTGTGTACAGTTTCCATATATGGCAAACTTCTGGCACGCACAATATGTCTATTCCCGAAACTGGTTTGCTTTGAAAATTTAATTTTATTTTTTCAAATTTAGAAAAGCTGGCCTGTTCTTCAGGAGAGCCACTCCAGGCGCTGATGCGCAAGATGAGAAGGGGAGGGCTTGCAGTTCGTTGCTGTTCATGGCGTGCTGTCACTGAGGAAGAAGATCTCGAAATGACAGTAAGCCTTAATGTGTACTGGATAGCACACGTGTTGAGTTTTCTTTTTGGGTTATGCTATCATGTGATTTGATACGGTAGTATTAAAACGTCATTACGACCAATCGTCTGCCTGGACACGCACTAGGGGTAAACCTTTGCAATAGTCAAGCACTACTTTCACATAACTGAGTTTCTGCCGTCGTATGACGACGAGATCAACGATCCGCTCCCATCAGCAAGCCCTGTGAAGCGCCGGCGCACTCTGCTCACAAAGCTGGGTAAGGTCGAAAACGTCCGCAAGGCTCTACAATCCCAGCACAACACGATGTTAGACGCTTGTGTATAGTTTGACAGATTGGTGGAGGCGGAGCCATCACTCACCACGTATTTGGGTAAGATTTTATCGGTACGCTTCTGTTTTAGTAATACAAATTACCACAAAATGGCCGTGTGCAAATATTGCACATTCGCCTGACGTTGAGGTTGACTGTACAAAGTTATTGGCAGGTGAGACGGCAACGCTGAACCGTACCCAGCGAGCGGCGCTACAATCGTTCGAAAGGCGCGACAAGGAGAGGGAGGATGACGAAGACAGAGAAGAGTCGTGTTTTGACGCGCAACTGCAGCGGAAATGTAAACGAGCCGAACGGCAGCAGCACTACACCTTGTTGGGGTCGGTCCCACCGACGTTTAACATTGTGGAGCGGTTTTTCAGCCTGGTGTGAAATATATATATCACCATCGCACGACACCATACACTCTTGTGCAGATCATGTTTCTTCGTGCGAACAAGCCATTCCCCTTCACCACTGGAGGGAATGGTCGAGGGCAACGGCTTTACGTTGTGTCAAATCGAGTCACTACTGCAGCAAATACAAGAGTTCAGGGAGGCGCTCTCAAGCAAGCTCGGAACAATGAAATATAGACCTTACGTATTTCTTCTCTTACCCGATGTAGATCCCGTGACACGCAAACCGTATCCAGTTCCTCGATCATACTATGACGCTTTCCACAAAAAAATCAGTGACTCACTAACATTGGTGTGCTGAAGAGAGACCCCGTGTCGGACTGGCCGTCATCGGCATTCGTTATTACGGCTCCGTTCGGTTGGTGTGTGATTCAGGAAGATGAACAAGGAGTTGCGGTATCACTACTACTCTAATAAGGATGGCATGGAACCGCTAGATTCATTGCCGAAACGCAAGTTTAAGTCAGGCTTCGATTTGCGAATGATTTATTACGCTTCACTACAACCGTAGAACGACGACCATCACGACACCGCCCGGAAAGTT
>NBNE01000820.1:0-16982 GCA_002215365.1 Phytophthora megakarya | reverse complement strand
TGCCCGGATCTTCTGGTGACTCGGGATTTCACCGTGAGTCTCAAGAATATGTTCAAGTGAAGATTGAGCAAGAGATCGAGGTGTCGTCGGATCCAGGATCGACGACGACATCGCTGAACGCTAGATCCGCGGATCGGCAGAGTGCCCGGAGGAACTCTGTCGACGGAAATGAGGAGGATCTGGATCCCGATCCAGATCTGGAAGAGAAACCTCACCCTCCACAGGTCTCCGACATGGAGACCCCTGCGGATCCTGACTCGCGTCAAGATCCGCTAACAAAACAAACAAAGGTGAAGGCTGAACCGTATTCATTTATTGATCCGGATATACCGACACTATAAATACCCAAGGATCCGCAAGTCTCGAGATCCGAAGTCGGAAAGCCAAGATCCAAGACTCTGCGGACGAAGATGAAGGCTCCTGAGTATGAGGAGGATGGAGATCACGGCGGATCCGGATGGTCCGTTGAGGATCTGAAGTATTCGTACCACCGAAAGGAGTTACGCGACTTTGTATGTCAGGATCCGGTGATGAAGATCCTGAAGCTGAAGCGGATCGCGGAGCCAAAGGATCCAGTAACTGCCCCAGCAGTTGTAACCAACAAGCTCGACGCAGTAACGGTCCTGATCAAGCTGCTGAAGAAAGCCGGCATGACCCCCGGATCCTTCGAGACGGACGATCTGTTCGACCTGGATCTGACCGTGATACAAACCACAAGCCGGGATCTCTTCGGAAAGCTGAAGATCCTGGTTGGCGAAGTTCCCCAGATCGCGGATCCGGTATCATCACCCCAGATCGACGTAGTGGACAACCTGACGGTGTCATCACACTATGCATCTGCGGCCGAAGACGGATCCGACACCTCATCGGAACCCCGACGTATGTCGCTGGGACCTTCAGGTGCGGCCATGCTGGAGGCGAGATCCAAGATCCGGCGTCCAAGCCCAACTAGATCTAGTCAGCCTAAAGGATCAACGCCGACTGATCAAGCCACAATCACTACGAGCTTGGATCGGTCGGCGGGAACGCTCCAGAAGTTCTTCAACGCAGCGATGGATCGGTTCCTAGCTGAACAACAAGCGGCAGGTGCGGATCCAGTCGTGGTAGAACCTCAGAATGCCGGATCGCGAGATGTCGACATGGAGTCGATCCGATCATCGGATCGTGGATCCATTTGGGAATATGATCCGTACGACATCAACTTCCCGGCACCCGTCCAAGCGGCTGTAGCCACTGCCGCATCCGGATCCACTGGATCCACCATGATCCAACGAGTCCGGATCTCGGCGATCTCGGATCTGAAGGAGGTTTCAGATAAGGATCCGGACGAGGATCGAGCACGAGCTTGGATCAGCAAGGTCAAGTCGGCCTTCATGCGAGATCAAGCGTCAGACGAAGAGAAATGCTTGACCTTCGCCGATCTGCTTGCGGGATCCGCGAAGAACTGGTACCGCCAATTGAGCCGATCCACGCGTAATAAGTGGAGCGATCTGCTTCGCAGCTTCCAGAGCCAGTATTGCGGACTTGGAGTATCAGTGGCGAGGGCAATACTACCAGATCCGATGAATCGCCGTTGGCCTATCTGTACCGGTTGAACGTTGCTGGATTGTGAGCGCGACTCAAGATCAAAGATGGTAGTACCAAAGATCGGCGCGAACATGTGGATCACTTCCTGAAGCACTGGAGGATCCGGATCTGGCGGATCGGCTGACGCTATTACGACTATCGGATGCGGACGATCTGGAGGAAGTACTTCGTGCACGGGATCGGACCAAAAGCCGACAGAAGAAGGATGCGTTCGGATCCGGCAAGTTCCGACAGAAGGCATCCAACGTTGCACCGTCGGCTCCCGCCAAACAAGTGCGAGCAATCCATATCCAGGCTGACTCCGGATCCGATTCTTCCGATGGATCGGACGGATCCGACTCTGAGATGGATAGTCATCGCCGGATCTACCTCGCCGCGAATCAAGAGGTCATTCCGAAGGAGGAAAGCGAGACGACCATGCTGGATCCGGGACATCAGGATCCGGGATCCATGAATCATATTCACCAGGAGCACCGATCCACGATCCAGGGCGATGGATTTAATCGTAACCGATGCTCGCACTGCGGATCCAAGAAGCATTCAAATCTCGGATGTTGGAGACGCGTGACTTGTACCAAGTGCGGCAAACGGGGTCATCCGTCGGATCATTGCCTCTTTGTGTGTCGCGGGTGTGGCGAGCTCCATGACATGGGCAAATGCCCGATGGAGGAGTTTTACAGCCAGATCCGCCAATGGTTCAATCCGACCAAACACATGGGTATGCTGCCGGAAGCTGCCGAAAAGATGTTAAACTAGGACGCTCGTCGGGGTGGAATCCGATACGAGCCGAGCGTTCTAGATATTGCATCTATGCATTTGTGCATAAGACATCGGTAGATCAAGTTAGCAAGCAGCGAGATCTACCCGATAATACACGTGATCTGCATGGGAATCATATCTTCGCGATTTCGAGTCTTCGCCAAGCTGATGAATATGCCAGATCCGACGTGACCATGACTGTGGATCTTCAACCAGGAGAATCCAGAGGTTATTGGAAGCAGAAGGATCCGGATCTGTGGTTCAAACCTGCGGACCAGGAGACTACAGCGGAGATCATGAAGCCTAGTCGGATCGCCGAGTATCGGCGATCGATAGTCCATGGTCCAGGGAGGATCCGATACATGAGGATCACGAACTTCGGCGACAAGGTGCTGATCCTCCACCAGGACTTGCGGATCGGGATCTGGCTGGCCGGCGATCATGTCCCGCGACTGCCAGGTTTCATCTCAGTGGGATCCCGGCGCTACATGGAGTGGCAAAATCTGACCCTCGAAGCGACCGTGGATCCCCGATCGGCGGACTCGGATCTGGATGCGGAAGATTCGCGATGCAGTACTTTTAATAGTAATCAGAGACCTGATACAGTAAAACCTGTCCTAACAAATGAGTCTCGTTGCCCTGATCAGTATCAACTATACCAATAATATCGGTTAGAGAAGGTAGACAACTTAAATAAATCAGGTTAACCCTCTAGTTAAACACTTTAACCCTATAAGCACTGAACCCTCAATACGCTTAACCTTGGCCTGTTCTTGAAAAACTTAGGCTGGAAAGAAAGAATTGATGAAACATCCGTATTCTACTAAAATATCGTATCGTCGCTCATCAGAAACCTCAGAAGACATGTTGGTTGCGCTACGCGCCTTGATTTAATGGTCAATGCAGTATCAAGTTTTTTGGCGAAATCAATATCAGGTTTAGCGTTTGACAGGATATCAAATATTTGTATGGAACTAACTGGGAACCAAGCCTGTGGACCGACTTGGTATCGTGTATACCAGGATATCAGGTAATAAAGGTAACAATTAGGACGTACAGTACACGTCACGACGGAAGTGGTTAACGCACCATTGGAGTGGTGCTCATGGGCACCACTTACACATGTAAATGGTGCTGATCAGCATCATTTTAGCGGTGCACATAAGATTGTTAAGGGAGCGCTCTCCGGAATCGATTTTAACGACCATTTACAAAACGAACGGCGACTGACCACGCTCTCATTCGCCTCTGCGCGGCCTCCCTCTCATTTGAACTGCACACATGAACCTGCTTATTGCTTGCTATTGCCAGTGCACTTACGTCCACTCTACTGATTGCGTTGTATTTTAATGAATTAGAGCCCACACTCGAGACTACGGCGGGTGTAGACGTATCAACAACGACTAACGTGCTCACGTCCATTGCTACTTCATCAAAGAACAAGAATGCCGGTGTATTAGTGTCATGGTGTTCGTGTTTGTGTTAAATTACGCGACTTCGCTTATCCTCTGCGCGTATATCGGTGGTCTTTGCGTACTACATACCCCTATCCACCCTCTTTACTGCACACTTTGCTGCACTGACATGCGCGAGTTGCAAGCTTCTTTCTATGCTTACTTTGGTTTCACATTAGGCTTCGAAAGACTTTTTTGGGGTCAAGCGCTTTTATGGGACAAAACCGGGGCAAAATCTGACCAAGCTTCTTCATGGGCCAATTTATGGTCAAAATATATCAAGGCCAAGAAGGTCTCTATATATTTCTCAATAAATTTCAAAGCGGAAACTTTGATTTGGTCGTTAGACTGGACTACCATATATAGCATACTCACCCGACATATTTGCTGCAAATATGTCGGGGCTTATGCCGGCATACATCGTCGGAGGGCATAGAAATCGTGTCAATAGAATCCCCTACCCCTATATATATGCACTGTAGCCATCTTAGCGGTTGTACTTGATATTTGTATAATTTATGATGAACATCACCCCTTGTATGCAACCGTCACTCTACCTAGCATTTCAACGACATATATCTTCCGACAGCCAGAGAAGTTAATC
Source organism: Phytophthora megakarya (assembly GCA_002215365.1). Taxonomy (NCBI): domain Eukaryota; phylum Oomycota; class Peronosporomycetes; order Peronosporales; family Peronosporaceae; genus Phytophthora; species Phytophthora megakarya. The sequence continues at coordinate 12,578 of NBNE01000820.1, read as the reverse complement.
ACTTCGAAATTTGCAGAGACGCCGCAAAGACGAAAGGTTCGTGGCTCCTCTTCCTGTAGGAGGAAAGCTGCGCCCAGCGCCAGCAGAGCGTCCGTGTCCTCGGGCTCGATCGTCATCGCCACTCGCAAGTTTTAAAGTGTGCGAGTTTGAGTGTAAGATCTCCAGTGTCCGTGCCAAAGTGTCAGGTACATTTCTTGAAACTAATACGTTTGTAGGTGCTTAGGGGGCAAATTTTAGGCCACAAGCACATAGTTTATGGCATTTATGGCGGCGCAATTGAGAGATAAGCCGCCATAAGGTAAACGTTGCAATTAAGGCCAAACGATGCATTTAAGGCCAACTATAATCAGCCAATAGGAAAACGAGAATAACAACAGCGTAAATCTGTTGGCTATTAATACTTTTTCATATGTTTAGATCAAACCTTCGAGTTCTTATCAGCTTCAAACTCACGCAGATCTCATTATCACAATGGTGTTGACGAGGAGGAGTTATACATCAGCGGAGAAGAAAGAAGCTGTTCAAGAGGTGCTAAATGGTGCCTCTGTCAATGATGTCTTCAAAGCCAAGGCCATCCCTGTGCAAACACAAAATCGCTGGTTAAACAACGCTCAGAGGGAGGCAGGACTTGAGAACAAGCAACGCGGACGTTCGACACTTCTACCCTAAGAGGCTGAGGAAACCTTTTCGAATGGATCGTCGCTCAACACTCCAGTGGGGCGACAAACTATCATCCACAAGGCAAGTCAAATATCTATACTCGTGAACGGGAAGGGCGTAGGGGAGGGATGGTACCGGGGTTTTTCAATTCGCCATCCAAAGCTGACTCGACGAGTATCGCAATCAGTAACAAAGGCACGAAATGCTGTCACGGATGCTGATGTGACGACTTTATTGTGGTCCCTTGCGAAGGCAATAATTGAGCACAACATGGACGGCTCCCGCATTTTTAACGTTGACGAGACATCATTCGAGAGTGGCAAAACGTCGACCGAAGTGATTGCTTTACGCGGTTCCCGAAATGTTTGGCACACCGACCCTACAATCAACTTTCACCTGTTCATTGTGGCATGTGTATGCGCAGCGGGCTTCGTTGTTCCGCCGCTATTTATTCTTCCTGTCGAACGTGTCGATAATAAAATACTCGAGGCATGCCAGTATCTACCTGGTGCTGCGGTTACAACAACAGAGCGCGTTCATGAACGCGAATCTTTTCGCGAAATGGCTACAGTTTTTTTTAGATGCAGTCCCTGTTGAAGTCAAGCGGACCCTGTTACTGGTGATGGACGGTTGCGCGTCTCATCTTTCGAAGAACATTGTAGACACGTCCGAACGACTTCGTATCGTGCTGGTGTGTCTGCCAGCAAATGGCACCCACTTTCTCCAACCGCTTGATGTCGCTGTATTTGCTGCGTTCAAATTGCGACTCAAGTGCCAAATTGATGCCTTGGTGACTGGCAATGGTGAAGGCTCCATCAGCAACCCCCGGTCTCTGCAACTTGCAAGCTTGGCCTGGATCTGCAGCAACGTTGAAAAAAAATATCACGTCAGGCTTCAAGGGCTGCGGAATTTACCCTTTGAGCAAGGTGAATATGAGTGCAAAGCTAACTAATTTTCAGCGCAATGGTGCGCCTGTGCCAGTTAAACGAGCTGCATGGATCAGAGTCAAGGAAGCCGTTCAACAAGACATGCTCACTCTTCCGCCACCACGGCAGACCAGGGCCAAGAAGAGGAAAATAACTGTGTCCGGCAGAATACTCACGCGTGAATTGTTCGAGACTGAAGCGGAATCAGTGAAGAAAACGCGGAAGCAGCGAAATCCGGAGGCACAGGCCAAGTGCGACGAGGTTCTATACGTTGCTGTCGTCTTGCACCTCTGAACACAATAACCTTTATGGTTTGATTCTGGTTGGTAATATCAATTTATGCATCCTAAATCGTACTTAACAGAAATTGGAGTGTACGATGCCTTGCGAAGGCCATAGTGAAAACAAGTGAATCCTTGGCCTTAAAATCGTCGGGAGGGGTATAAATAGTTACCTTTTTTCGAGCGGGAGGGCAGACACAAAAACTTATCCATCCGAGGTGATGAACTACCTAAAAATAGAGCGAAGACAGCAGATTTCTTATCTGTGCCGAACGTTTCCAGAATCGTTCTAGGTCCAAAGTTATTAATGGCGAAAGTTGGGTCATCTGTCTTTGGCCTTAATTGCAATGTTTACCTTATATCTTTTTACGCCCGACATATCTGCTGCAATTTAGTCGGGCAAGTATGCTATATAAATGTAGGCGTCCACTGGGACAGCTGTTTCAAATTTACCTAAAGTGACGGTGTTATGGACTTGTAAGCATCGTAAAGTAAACTATTTAACTATAAAGGTAACCGCAATAAAATAAAAAAATAAAGACTTCGTAAAGTCTCTATGTATGATTTTTCATATACGTTTCTAGTACTACTACTACTGTAGTAGTAGATAGCTGGGATACATAGTTTATACTACATGTAGCACACTATATAATTTACTTCTGAAGTAGATGTTCCGTGTTAGTATGTATTAAGTATGTTCACGCAACATAATTCTTAATACACTACGAAGTATTTTAATACGTGTTGGTATTTAAGAATTATGTTGCGTGAACATACTTAAATACTACTACGAAGTAACACGGAACATCTACTTCAGAAGTAAATTATACAGTGTGCTATACTACGTAGTATGTAGTATAAACTATGTATCCCTGCTATCTACTACTAGTACAATACAACATATTTGAAAGTGGTGCTCGTAGAGGTTAGATCTCGGGTCGTTTGCGGGTCGGGTAGGGCTCCTGGTCGGGCCTGGATTTTAGGTGGTCAGGCTCCTGGTCAGACCGACCAGCCCCCGACCCGTAAAATATGGTAAGTAATAATATTTACTAGAATGAAAATCGTCAGAACGATAGATACTGTACTAATATATAAACATGTTGTGCTCGAGGCTACTCCTCGATTATGAATCGATCAAAAAGGAATTCACTGTGAATCTCCACAACTTTTACCATTTGAGGAGTAGAACATGTTTAGCGTTCTACCCCGTGAGCCCCTCGTTTGCACCGCCAATTTCGCTTCGCTCATGGCGGGCAAGGCGTCGGTAAAAAAAACATGTACTGGAGAGTGCAATGCGCGGCTCGCTGAGGAGCTCGGCGCTGGGCCCGCCTTCGCAAATACCAAGCGGCCCTGCTTCGCGGGCACCCCGCTCGGGTTTGCTACAGCTACGCGCGCTCGCACCCGCTCACCTTGTTGGTCTCGGGCGCTAATTCGCCACAGGCAATCGTCCACTTGGAACTTGGACATGTGCCACAGTATACTGTACATGACCGAAACTTACAGTGGTATAGTACATGAAACAGAGTAATATAACTTATAGTACTTTTTTTATTTTAATAGAAGTTCCTAGGTTCCCCTTTGGTATTTGTCGGGTCTGGATATGGATCGGGGTCTAAAAGAAAATAACTTCGCTGAAAAATAGTCGGAGGTCTGGATCGGGGTCTGTCTGCCTACCCGACCCGCAAACGACCCGATTAATACTATATACTACCCTCATGGAGCTCGTACCAGTAGTGGTGCTCTAAACAGTGCCGTACACGACGTTAGTCAGCGAAGATGACATGTTATCACTCGGAGATTCAAGTAACCACGAAGAGCTCAAGATATCAACATCACACACCATTTCGAAGGAATACTCTTTATATTCCCATCCCATACTCAAGTAATACTACATGCACTATGCTCTAACGAACTCGACAGGCTGCACTCGACAACCAAAATTGAACCTCGTCAGCCATAGTACTTGCAAACTCTAGAACTCAGGAACACCTTCCACCGGCTCCTCTTTCGCTCTAGCAAACCACTGCCTCTCAACCACAGCCTGCTTACACAGTGCGGCTGGCGCGGATCGAGCGCTGCGTGTTCGTCACCACAGAGTGCGTCATCGTCGGGTGACCAGCGTTGATGCGCTCCGTGAACGCCTTGCTCGCGTACGTGTTCTTCGTCAAGATGTAGTTCACCACGAACTTGATCAGGTCAAGAGGGAACTGCCACACGATAGCCCACAGCCACGCGATCAAAGTGTAGCCGCCACCGCAGCCGATCACGGCAATACGGTCCGTGGGGTAGCCGCCGAAACCGATCCAGCCAACAACCGAAGCCACGATCTGAGCGAATACGAACGCAATCAGCAACAGGTTGCACGGCTTCTCAGCGAAGAACCAGTTGTTGCTGCCGGCCGTACGCGTCACGAAAATCAGAGCCTGGCCAGAGATAGACACCTGCAGGTACACCAGCGAACGAAGCACACCCTCCTTGCGCTGGATGCCAGGGCCGATCATCTCGTTGTCACGCGTCCACGTAGAGTTCCAGTTGCTGAATCCCCACACGTAGTCACAGAAGCCAACCTGGTTCGTGAGCGGAACCTCACCGTTACCGATGAAAGTCACACCCTTGCCAAGCTGAGCAGCGTTGAACACATCGTAGTCGCCCTCGTAAGCGGCACCACCAACACCAAGAGTGTAAGTGTACACGAACTGGTTGTAAGCCACCTCAGCAGAAGGCTTCGCGTCGTTCGGCAGCCAGTTAAGGTGCACGTCCGCAAGGTCCTCGAACAGCTTTGAGCGCGAGTCGTACTTCTCCTGGTACTGCGTCCAGTACGAGTTGATGGCGCTCTCACGGAAAGAACCAACATCCTGCACGCTAGCGGCCTGCGGCACGCTGCCAGTCATCTCACCACAGCCAGTGGCGTTGTTGTCCATCACACACGTCTGGTACTGCTCCTGGAAGAAGTCGTGGCACTCGTCCTTCATGCAACTCACGCACAAGTTCTCCACACCCGTGTCCTCGAAACCGCTAGTGTTGTTCACGATCGCGAACAGCACCACCGTAGACAGCGTCAGCCACAGGCCGAACGAGATCGAAGAGATGAACACTTCCTTCAATTTCCAGGAGTCAGGGTGCGGCGAAGCAACCACGTTGTCCTTGGAGATCGTCAGAATCGTACCGTCGTTCAGGATGGCAAGAATCACAACAAGAATCGGGGGGAAGTACCAGTTCCACGCAACCGTCAGGATACCGAACGTGAACACGATACGCACAGTCATCGCGATAGAGTACATGGCGTAGTTCTTCATGCGCAGGAAGATCTCGCGGCTCATGCGGATGGCCGTGATGATCACACTCAGACCTGGAGAAACAAGCACGATGTCGGCGGCAGCACGAGCAGCATCCGTAGCATCATCCACAGCAATACCAATGTCGGCCTGAGCCAGGGCGGGAGCGTCGTTCACACCATCACCAGTCATGCCAACTACCTTGTCCAGAGACTGAAGGTGCTTCACGATTTCGAACTTGTGCTCCGGGAACACCTGAGCAAAGCCATCCGTGTCGTAGATCATCTGTGCCAAGTTCAGGCCAGGAGGAGGAGCAGTGTTGAAAAAAGAGGTATCCAAAATGTTCGTCGGCATTCCCAGCTGACGGCACGTCTCCACAGCAATGGCCTTCTGGTCACCCGTGACCATCTTCACCGCAATGCCAAGAGCAATAGCCTTCTTCACAGTGTCGGCCGTGTCGTGACGAGGAGGATCGAACAGCGGCAGCAGACCGATCATCTGCCACTCGCACTCCTCCACAGGAACGTCGCCGCTGCGAGAGATACCCACACCAAGACCACGGTAGCCACGTGAAGCGAATTCGTCAATGCGCTCCTCAACCTCCACGCGAAGCGTGTCAGCGTTCACGTCCATGTCAAGCACCACCTGTGGGGCACCCTTCACAGCACGGAAGATCTCACCAGTCCTGTTGTCCTTCAGCTTGGCAATCGTGCGCTTCGTCGTGGGGTCGAACGGCGTGTAGTGCAGCAGCGTGTACTCCTGCCACATCGTGTCATGGCCGGGGTACGTGTTGTGGCACACAACATCGATAGCCTCGTTGTTCTCCGTACGGGCCGAAAGAGCGCCGTACTTCAGAATGTCGTCCGCAGTGAAGTTGTTGTACGGGATCAGGTTGTCCATGTCCACGGACAGCTGATTCAGCGTCAGCGTACCCGTCTTGTCCGAGCACAGCACTTCCATCGAGGCCATCTCCTCAATGCACGTAAGACGCGTCACAATAGCGTTCTCCTTCGCAAGAGCCGACGAACCGATGGCCAGAGTCACAGACAGCACTGTAGGCATGGCCACGGGGATACCACCCACGATCAGCACCAGGATGTTGGCAACACCCAGACAGCCATCCGTCACGATTACGCACGGGTTCTGCGTCGAACGGCCGGCCATCTGCACCAGCAGCTCCACCACACACCAGAACAGGATCGACACCATGCAGAAGTTGCCCACGGTCGTCAGCACCATCTGCAGACGGCCGTGCGACTCGGCAGACGCGATCTTCTCGGCGGCGCGGCCCAGGAATGTGTTGATACCAGTGCTCGTCACCACGGCTTCGATCTCGCCCTGCTTCACGACCGAGCCAGAGTAACCCTCGTCACCCTCGTTCTTCGTCACAGGAAGCGACTCACCCGTCAGCGACGACTGATCCACCTTGATCGAGTCGCCCTCGAGGAACTTGAGGTCGGCCGGGATCACGTCACCCAGACGCACACGCAGCACGTCACCGGGGACCAGCAGGTCCGCCGGGGTATTCTTAATTTCACCGTCACGGAACACCTTGGCCTCGGGTGCCAGCTGGCCCATCAGGGCCGACACGGCGTCGCCAGCCTGCACCTCCTCGAAGTACCCGATGCACGCGTTCAGCAGCAGCAGGAACAGGATCAGCGCGAAATCGGCGTAGTCCAGCAGCACGATTGACAGCACCGCGGCCACCTCCATGGCCCACGACAGAGGGTTCCACATGAAGCCCAGGAACAGCGTCAGCTTGTTGATCTTCTCCTCCGGGAGCTTGTTCGGGCCGTACTCGGCCAGACGCTTCTCGGCCTCATCGGACGTCAGACCCTCGCGGGATGTCTTGAGCTTGTCGAGCGCGGCGTTCAGCGGCACCTGCGCCCACTGGATCTGGCCGACATCGTTGGTGTAGTTCTTGATGTCGTTGGGCGTCGCCAAGGACATGTACGAGTTCTTCCCTGCGCCTCCAGCCATTTTCCTCGGAGTCGAAGCTTCGTCACAAAAGTTGGTTCTGTAGGTCGAAGCTCTGACTGACTGGTCTCTCGAAAGCGGACGGCAGCGAACTAAGTGCGCGGGCGTCGGTGACAGTCGGGAAATTGCAGAATGAAGATGCAGCCCCGGGTCGAGTTACTCGAGTACGGTACATGTATTGGTACATGTACATGCACCGCCCGTCCACACGACATGGTTTCCCTTCTGGTTGGCAGCTCGGTTTTGCGAAGCGAGGTTTTTTGAGCGAACCGTCTCGCTGGCTCGTCTAACCCATACAAATCACAGCATGAACTCTATTTCAACAAGTGAAAAATGGCCGAGGTTTTATACAAGGCTTGTGTGCACCACGCCATATGCGACGCGATCCGTATCTTTTTTATCGGAAGTGATTGGATGCAATTCAAAGCTCCGGGTCCGTTGCCGACCGCCCGGGTCCGTTCGGTCAGCGTCCTACGCTGCGTAGAGGCTGCCGTTCGAGACGAGCGCGATCATGAGCTCGGCTGGGTTCGGGCGTGCTTTTTGCTCCTGGTGGCGGCAGCTCTGGCGGCAACGAGCGGCGAGCAGCGAGTTGATCAAGAGGGCTGTCCTCTTGCTGGGAAGCACCAGATGCCGCTGCTAGACGGAGCCAATCCAAGTTCGAGGCCTGATCTCAACTTGAGATTCACAAGTTCGAGGGCTGATCAGTTGATCTGAGATTCTGGATCTCGAGTCGAGATTCTCGATTGAGAGGCTGCACCACCCAAACTCTCGCTGGTTTGACAGGACTGTCTCTAGTACAATGCAAGCGATGTGTAAGTTGTGAAACTCGTTGCACGTGTTGCACCGCTACGGTCTGCTCGAGAGCGGAAAACACGTGCTACAGCACAGTGTACAGACAATATGTACATGTACCCACTGGCTAGCCAGCGTCGTTGGCAACAGCAGTGAAAGTGTAGGTTGTGTTACGCTTGCCACGGTTTTGGCCACTGTGTGTATTAATACGTACCGGTACATGTATGTGCTAATTCGACATACCAGTACATGAATTTGAACTCTGTCGCTGCTTCAGTAGAGCAACGTCGCCAACAGGACGATCCATCTGACAAAGTGGATTGTCCTATCACAAGCGAGCGTTTCTTCTGTTTCCAACGTCCACGAGCGTTAAGAAAGAGAAAATTGAGGCGGGCGTCGCCTGGATCGCAATCGGAGACTGTCGCTAATCGTGCGGTTCCAATTGATCCGAGCTGTTTCAGTTCAAGCCTCTGCAGAACTGTCAGTGATCTGCCACAACGTGTTGCTTCGTGACGTGCACGTACATGTAGCCTTTTCAGCGCTCGTGAGAACGAGATACGTGTACTGTACCTATATGCAGTTGAAGCAGCACCCGCTTCAACCAACTTCGAGCAAAGCTGATAATGCGGAGGAGCAGACAAGAGAACCGACGAAGCGCAAGGATCTCGACTCGAAGGGGCCTCGAGATTCAGATGTGCTGCAAGACTTGCAGTGCTGAAGTTTATTAATATTAACCGAGCCGCAGGAATTAACAGCGCTTCAACGCTGTAGCGTTTCAGCTCGTCGCGAGCCGGACGCGCAGCTGAGGAGCCTACGAGCCGGGTCCAGCCGGCGAACAAGCTTGGGCTCCGAGATCTGAGCTCGGGAACGTGAGGTCGCATCCACTGCGTTCGCTGGCCAACGCAGTGACAGCATCAACTTACGGTCAAGTAGCACTCACAAGAGCTCCATGTCTGCAGCTTGAAAGCAGGCTTCGAATTGGGTCTTCTGGGTGTCAAGTGAGCACCTCGAACTGTGGGGATTTCGTCCTTGCGGTGGTGCCCATTCCGTCCGAGAATGAGAACGGGGACGCCCCCACTGGACTCCATGCAGTGTCGGTCGACTGGGTGCAAGGAGCGTGTCACCTTGCCGTCCTGTACAGGAGCCTATAAATGCCTGCTGACACGCAACTTGCCGCTGGACTTGAGTTCTTCTTCTTGGGCACATGAGGAATCGATCGCATCGCTTGAGGACGGCAGCAAAGACCGCGCGTTCGCCTTCCAGCGGTACTGACCACTGTCCATTTCAGTCTGCATCAACGTGTTGAGAAGGATGTGCTGGTGTTGCTATCCGTCAAAATTAGCGGCTCGTAGCGCTTATTATAGGTGATCTCCAACCCGAGGCGCGTGCGTCAGTGGCAGAGTGCTTGTCGGAAATGGTGGCCGGTGGTCTGGTGCTCACGCCGGCGCAACGCTCCCTCGTCGACAAGGGCCGCGCCGTCAAGCAGCAGCGCGCGGCGGCGTTTGAGGCGCAGCACGAGTTGCAGGCGCGAAATCGCGCACGCTCGGACGTTATCAAGGCTCGCTGTCAAGGTCAGCATCTGGGGGCGCCTCCCATTCGCCGTCTCATCCTGCGGCATGTCGGCCAAGAGCTCGCGCGCGTAGCACAACGAGAACAGCGAATCTCGTCGGTGTCACACGCCAACAACCCTCCAACGTCACGAACGCCGACACCTGAGTGGCGCGACGAGCAGCAGCACAAGTCCGTGCCTACAGACGATGGCTACGATGCAGAGCGCTTCGGTGCTGTGCGCCGACCCCCGCGCAAGCAGCCGCCAAACCTCTGGGTGCCGGTACGTGAGTTGTTTGCTGTTTGCACCATCTCAGCTCGGACTAAGCCCATCTACTGCGACTGACGAAATCTGTGGACGTCACAGATCTTCGAGCAGGAGGCGGCGGAAGTGCAGCAAGCAAAGGACGAGTCAGAGCGGAAGCGACTGGCGGCGGCGGCAGAATACAGAGCGCAGCTTGCTCAGCAGGAAGCGGACAAGTATCGCAAGCGTCAGGAGGAGAAGGCAATGGCGGATGCCTACGCCCGAGCTCAAGCAGCTCAACAAGCTGCGTGGCGCGAGCAGGAGAAGGTCAAAGAGCAACAGCGCCAAAACCACGTAGTGCTGGAGGCCCAGCGTTGGCGGCAAGACCTCCGAGCGCAGGCTGAAGCGCTGCGTGTGGCGCAGGAAGCAAAGGAACTCCATGAACGTCGGGTGTTGGAGAGGTTCCGCCTGTTGGACGAGCTAGAAAAGCGTCGGAAGGCGGAGCGTAAAGCTGCAGACATGCAGGAGGTCGTCCGAGTCAAGCACGCGAACGCGCAGCAGCTAGAACGCAAGCGCCAGGCTGTATTGCGCAACCAGCAAGAAGATGTCGCTTTGCAAAAGGCCTACGAGAAGAAGCTGGAGCTGCAAGAGGCTGCTCGTCGTGCAGAGCTCGACGCGATCCTCGTGAAGCAAAGCCAGAAGGTGAAGCTGGCGCTTCTCAACGTCAAGAGCGCCGAGGAAAAAGCGCGCGAGGACGAGCAACGCGCACTTGCAGTGCAAGCAGCACTTCGAGTTCGAGAGACCGAGCTTCTGCAGCAAAAGGAGCGGAAGAAACGGGAAGCTGCACGTGCCCAGGTACAGGCCTTGATGGTGCAAAAGGAAGAGAAGAAGTCCCGACGACTCTTGTTGGAGCAAGAGGAAGCTGTCTACGCACACAAGTTCAAGGCTGCGTTCCAAGAATGGCAACAGGAGCAGGTCGAAGCGAAGGATAAGGTTCAGAGCCGCAATCGGGAGTACCAAAAGCTGGTGCGTCAGCAGATGCGTGAAGACGCAGCGCGCAGGGCTGACGAGGACAAGTATGGGATGACGCTGGTGGAGGCGGAGCTCAACGCGAAGCTGCTGCAAAAGGCAGGAATCGCATCACCGCCAAAGGATATCCGTCGCGGGTATTAGGATCGTATCACTGCATGTATTTTATTTCATGTTAATGTACCAACGTACTTCAAGGTACATGTATGAATTTCAAGCTCACAAAGCTGTAAAGCTGCAGCGCTTCCCATAATTGATTTCGCCCAATTGTGCATCCAGTCGACCCAATCACATCGGATTTCTACATCCACAATGCTCGCGTTCGTGACGGTGGGGACGACCAAATTCGAAGCGTTGATCGAGGCGTTAGACACGAATGCTTGTTTGTCTGCGCTGGTGGCGCGCGGCTTCACATCGCTGCGGATGCAGATTGGCCACGGCGAGCACTTGCCGCGCAGGGCCTTCCCCGGGCTGGAGATGAGCTTTTATCGCCATGACCCGCAGTACAAGAGCGATGTGGCCCGGGCCGACCTGGTCATTAGCCACGCTGGCGCCGGCTCCATCATGGACGGCCTGGCTCTCAAGAAGAAGCTCGTTGTGGTGGTCAATACGGCGCTCATGGACAACCATCAGACGGAACTAGCCGAAGCTATGGCCGATCAGAATTTCTGTCTGCAGACATCCGTACAGAGTGTACAGCGCGTGCTCGAGACCGGCAACTGGGATGATCTGCAACCGTACCCTCAGCCGGATGAACAGGCTTTCCCGGACTTGGTAGACGCCGTGATGGGGACCAATGCCGTCTCCAAGGAACAGTAGAGATGAGCGAGTTCATAGACAAATGGCTTTGTAGCTAATGTTGTTTAGGTACAGTACGACGTTATAATGCTCTTGTAACAAGTCTTCTTGACAATTGTCTAGCTTCAAGGATCAATGGCATCGACGACATCAAGGAGGGCCCCTATGACAGCTACACTGACGGCTGCTGCGGATAGCTCGGCTGGACTCTGTTGGGGTAGTTGGACACGCTCGACGAAGTCTGCGTCTCGGATTGCATCGTCACGTGACTCGAACAATACCTCCTTTGTTTTGTTTGGCATTGGATTCACAGGGACGACGTCAGGTTTGGACGGTGTGTCTTCGTCAGTGTGCTCAAAGACTTGAAATATGTCGTTAGCAATGCGAGGGTTGACGCGGGATGGAAAGCCCCTCGACTTTTCGTCTACATCCTCCAGCGCTGGGTCCATTATTTCATCTGTAGTACATGTATTTGAATTCCAATTGGTCGCCTCGTCAAGTTCCAGCTCCACACTGTCGATAAGACCAAGAAGCGTCCCAACGACAGCGCTAGCTACAGCGGCAGCAGACACCACGTGCTGGGGGGTGGCTTTTACTTCTATTGCATTCACAATATCTTGTGCAGCCGCCGCAACTTCGGTCTCCACCTCCATATCGTCGTGTTCATCCAGTGACAGACCCCCTGCATCCTCACCTAAAGCATCCATCTTCATTTCTGAACTCGACTCAGTCCCAATTACTTCAACATAAACACCCTCTCCATGCTTCACGTCAATTCTATCGGATGCAATAGTCAAGAAGCTTTCAGAAGTCGCGTCATATATGGCCTGCTGCTGCTCTTCCACTTCTGCAGCTTCCAGCTCCGTCGCCGCCACCAGTGACTCGGACACCTCCTCGGCCTCCACGACCATCTCAGCTACGACTTCTTCCTCGACAACGGTGCCTGTTGCTTTCTTCTCCACAGTTGCTTGCGCTGCGGATTCCACCGCAGACACCAAAGCCTCCGTAGTAGCCACCACCTCGGCCACGTCTGCCACGTCGGCTGCAT
>NBNE01000819.1:0-14379 GCA_002215365.1 Phytophthora megakarya | reverse complement strand
TACTTGTTGCTGTTCCAAGATCAATTCTCAGGATATGTCATGTGCAAACCCATGCAGAATACCGAAGCCCAAGACGTTGCTGAGGCATACGAAGAGTGCGTATTCAGAAGATTTGGGGCAAGTTCAATGATCAGACATGACCAGGATCCTCGCTTCATGAGCAACGTCTTTGCTAGATTCAGAGACCTTCTGAAAAGTAAGCAACGTGCGACACTAGGATACCGTCCTCAGGCCAATGGACAGCAAGAACGCTTGGTCCAAACTGTGATACGAAGCGTCTGAGCGTATGTCGCCGAAGTTGACCAGAGTGACTGGGACGAGCATGCAGAACGCCTCATGTTCGCTCTGAATACCTCGTTCGATGATGCAATGCTGGACACTCCGTTCTACCTGGTCCACGGCTGGGACGCCCAAGGAACCATATCCGCGATGCTGGGCCCGAAGCCATCCACAGTCCAAGAACGAACGGCTTTGGAGTGGCGTCGGAAGATGCAACGGAATTATAGCTATGCCCTTGCGAGCGCTGAAGATTTGCAAAAAGAAGGCGAAGCGTGCGAGATCTGCTGCCCAGACTCGTAGAACGCTCGGATTGTGTAAAGGCGGGTTTCGAAGCCGGTGATTCTGTATGGTTGTATATTCCCAAAGTCCGCACAGGATTGACCCACAAGCTAGCCCACCTGTGGCATGGACCTTTCCAAATCGATGAGATACATGACGACTTCAGAGTCAAGCTCAAGATCCCGGGCACGGGCTACCGTGTGAATCCGTGGGTCCACATTAGTCGTCTCAAACCGAGAGCTCTATTCCCTAAGCGACCGACCTCAGAGATATAAGTCTGCATAAGACTCTGAGGCCCATCCTTAGCTCTTCTCCAGGTCCATCGCTTCTCACACGTTTCACAGTCACTTTTCTTTCCACACATTCACACTTGGCGATCCTGTATCCATTACCTAATTCCCAGTTCCATACAAATTCCTGTCCCCATGAGAAATTCCAAGTCACTTCGTGTCATCTGGCCTAACTTAACTGTGGGGCATTTTTATACGAGTTCGACCAACGTGCTAAGGCAAGAGCACGGTTCCAAGCTATGCAAGCTGGGGATGATCACCCTGGGAACTAGTGTCGAAGATAGCCCGGCCCAAGGAATTTGTGTGTGTGAATAGGATGGTATCGATTCTGAGAACCGTGAGAGGTTGTTTCCTGGATCCAGCGAGGATCTCAGAGAACAACCAATGTATGAGTGAGTGTCAAGACGAAGATTATCATTAATTGGTAAAGAAGTCAAGATGCGAGAACGAGAAGTGGAAAACGATTAGTATTAACGAGTTAATGCCTGAGACTGAGAGAAAAGAGAGTGACTCCGACATCCAGAGCACGTGGAGAACAACAACTGACAAAAGGAGTTCACGCTTGAGACGCCGCCGATAAGGGAATCACATTCCGGGCTCTGCGTTCAGGCATCATATGAAACGGGTGCATGAATGAAGGGACTGTGGTCAGAATGTCATCGTCGCTGAGCGCCACAGCCCATTGAGTGCGGACGGGATCTTCCGCGTGCAAGTCGTCAAGCTGAGCAGCGTAGTCAGGGACTCCACGACGAATAAGGGGCGAACGTTCAGGATTCTTGAGGATCCAGTGGCACCCACACACAGGTAGCGTCCACAGACCAGGTTCGTAGAGCAGCGTCTTCGGAAATCCAGCGATCTCAAACAACCGTTTGAGTAAAGCCTCGTACTGTGCCCGAAGCCGTTTGACGTCTCTGCGACGTTCGTCGTACAAGTCACGGAAAGCATCTGTGCCAGCAGCGTCTCGCGACACGAAGGAGATGGTTAGCCAGTGGAGAATCGTCCACCAAGTCTTCGCGTTGACACGCATGAAGTCCACGTAATTCTTGATTCCGTCGAGCATCTCAGAGTTCCAGTCATGCACTTCGTGAAAATAGAACACGGTGACGCGATAATAGAACATCACAGACCAGGGCGCTCTGATGAACTCGCCATCTTCATCTCGAGCGGCACAACCGTTGACGGGTTCAGGAATGTAAATCAAAGCTTGGTATGCCTCCAGATCCCAGCGCGCCTTCAGAATGTGGATGTCAGGCTTGTGCGGCTCGAAGTCATGATACCCCTGAGACTGTCGATAGGAATCGAACTTCACCAGAATCCCGAAAATACGATAAGAGACGTGCGTCTCCCGACATGCAGCCTCCACCATGTCTAGGTGCTTGCCCTGAAGGTCGTCGTAATTCAATTTGGCCAACTTGGACCGAATGCGTCGAAGGCCCTCGGGTGGAATTTCCACCCTAGCCCGACGGAGGAATGTGGCCAGGGAGAGAACAGGCATCAGGCGTGCGTGAAGTGCCGCCAGATTTCGGAATAGGCGGAGCCTTGGAGCTGGAGATGACGCGATACTCGAATTTTCAGGGATGCACCATGACTCTTAGAGCCACTACTCTTGTCACTCGTTTTCCCAGTCTTGGACTCTCGAGGACTGGCAGGACTCGGGTGTGTAGCTGCGGGCTTAGATTCCTTCCCAGCTTTGTCGGAGTCTTCACTCGATTCGTCGTTGTCAGCAGCGGCCTCAGCTCGTGTAGCCTTGTCCAACTCCGCCTGTGGCAACTCGTAAGACGGATCCTGAACCTCATCGTCCGAAGACTCAGGGAGCTTGGCTTGTAGAGCCTCAGTCTCCCGCGTCGACTGTTTACGCTTTTGGACATTGATGTAGCACCGACCCAGAGGATGCCAAGGAGGCGTTGGTTTCCGCGTGGCCTGGCGTAAATGTAAGGTCCCCTCTGCGCTGGTATAATCCTCTCAGGGACGAAACGACACCAGGGAGTCTCATCCAGCTGACCTGCGCGAATTACTTGGGCCAACATGCGGCAGATAGCCTCCCTAGGCGCAAGGTGGTGAATGCCCTGACTTTCAGAGACCCACTTCGTGGCGCACTTGAAATCCATCCCGGACAACAAAAGATGTTGGACATCCTCGCGGACGTCGGTCCAAAGCATCCCAGCTGGGAGCGCACGACCCACCTCTGCCAGATTCCGAGCGTTGGGAACATTCCGGGGGGGCGGAGCTCGGTCTCCAAGTCCGCTAACCGCCGGCCCGGCTCGAAGGCGTGGGAGCGTGAACGACGTGAGATGTTGGAATAACACGACCGGTGACTTCCCGTTGACACGGGAGAATCGGGTGTAGTCCGTATCGGAGTGCTCCCGGAGTCGCTGCCTTGCTGACTCATAATGGGCGGCTGGCTAAAAACTTGGGAGGTGTGTGCGCGGGTCCACAAATTGCGGAATGAGACCTGAAGTGAACCGGGACGGTCCAACTTGCAGGCTGAGCGCGCATGTGGTGAAGTGCGAATAAGATCTCGCAAGAAAGGCAGCCTCGGCTGCCTGATCGTGAGATAGAGACGGACCAGGCGACAGGAATTCCACTCAGGCCGGGACATCGGGTCACCTGCCCAAGATCCAGCGTGCGACAACGCCGGTGAATGATGTGGACTTCGGATGACCCAAGATTGACCCCTGGGGTGATGGATGGCAACATACCCATACCATGCCCCGGTCCGAAATATCCAGGATCAAGGGTGGATGGTGGACATGGGCCGCTGACGACCGGCGATCCGGAGCCGTGGCGAGTCGGCGGACAGAGATCGAAGAGGAACGACGGCCCCGGAGCTAAGCTGGTTTTCGATCAAAGGGCGCGAGTGAACGACGATCCAAGGTCAAGACAAGGTTGCGGCCCAGGATCGTGGAAGAAAAGCAGGCTAAGATCGTCATGCGGCAGCAGTCGTAGGTCACGGGTGAACAGCGACTGTGAGGATCACCACACGACGATTATCGGAGAGGACGTCCGAGGTCACGATCGGGGAGATGGTTCAAGACAACGATCACGATCGTCATTCAAGAATCACGATCGCGATCACCATTCAAGTTTGCAATCGGCAGATCTCGGGATCAGGTAGGTATACAGATGTCAGGTGATCGTAGGATAAGCAGCTGAGGATGGGTTGGTGATATAGGGATAAACGTAAACAGACTCGAATTTGCTCTAAGCTACACTACAAGTGTCTGTCCACGCCTGGAATCGGGGATTAGATTGGCCTCACAAGCGCACAGACAGCAAGGACTTAGGAACTAGCGTAGCGGGTAAGCCTAGATAATATATTGGTCAGCTTTCCCCTACCTAGTGACTTGTCCTCAAGTGTTTACTACGGATCGGAAGGCATTAGTTGCTTGGCCTGGAAATCTCGTCGGATCTCAACCCAAAAAGTTCACCACTACAGGAAGCGGCAAGCATACGCAAGGAAGGAGCAAGATCTCCGACATTGGACCCTCAGACCTGGATCGACGACCAGGCAGCTAGAATCGCGGCTCAAGTACACGCCCGCGATCGAGATCAAACTACCCGAGGTAGAGTGAAGAATTGCTCACGCTATCTCAAACCCCTGCGTCTCCACCTTCACCGATAGACATCACACGAGTCACCCAGGAGAGCGTAACTCGCCCGCCGTCGGATACGCAAGGTGAGAACAAGAACACACCAGATCACGGATCATCGAGGCACCCGCTTCGTTAGTCGGTGTCCGGGCGCCAATGGTATCGAGATCTGCGTCAACGTGATTTTCGCAGATCCCGCTTCGCCACAATGGTGCGCGGTCCCGGATCTTCTGGTGACTCGGGATTTCACCGTGAGTCCCAAGAAGATGTCAAGGTCAAAGAAGAACACAGGGGAAGAAGTGCCTACGAATGTTGGATCGACGAAGGAATTGCTAAATACGGCAAGATCCACAGATCAGCGGAGTATGGAGGGTATTTCTACTGACAAACACGAGGCGGACCTTCAAGACCCAGATCTTGAAGAAAGCCTCAAATTCTTCTCATGGCCCCCGGCGGCCACCGCGGATCTCGATGAGATTTCCTGATCCGTACCCAACCGACAAGGAAACGACAAAGTTAAAGTCCAATCCGTCCACCAAGTCGGTGGCCGCGACAATATCGTCCAAGAAGAAGAAAATCAAAGCCGCTCGGACGAAGCTGATGGCACCAGATTCGGAATCGGAAGACGTGAATAAGCCGAGATCGACCATTGCCACAGACATGATCAAGCAGGCTTACTATCGTAAGATCCTAAGTGAGACACTGCTACATGACCCTGTCCTCACCATCATACAGGTCCGCCAGATCGGCGATCTGACAGGCCCGGTGTCCAAGCCCAACACCAGCTGAGATAGGCTGAATGCAGTGAAGATCCTACTAGGTCTTCTCTAGGAGAGCTGGAGAATTCGATCCGGATTCCCTGTTCGAGATGGAACTGGGGGCGATCCAGCCGGCGACCCAGGACCTCTTCGGCTCGCTCAAGATCTTGGTCGGCGAACATGTACAAACGACCGACCTGAATTACCAAACCGGGTCGTCACACTACGCGTCGGCCACCTCGGAACCAGATTCAGATTCTCCCCGAGCCCCACAACGTATGTCGCTAGGTCCCTCGGGCGACAAGTATCTGAGAGCACGCGTGAACAGGCCGGATCAACGACCGGCAGAACCGAGTCCGACTCTTGAGAAGCTCGATCGGCATGAAGAGCGCCAGATCTCAGCAGGACGAACCACTCCGACGACCAATTCGACCGGATCTAGCAACAAACTGAACAAATATTTCCAGATGGCGATGAACTGATTCCTGAAGGAACAAAGCCTGGTGACAGCCCAACCACCACCCCTCGTAACGCAGGATATCGACATGGAGTCAGTCGGTACCCCGGATCTACACTCCGGGGAGTACAATCCCGACGATCTCGGAATTCCGAGTTCCTCCGGTCATACTTCTGGCCGAGGTGCGGTCGCCACGGCGGCGATCGGCTCTAGGGGGTCATCGCTGCTTCCAAGAGTCCGAATTTCGGCCATCTCAGATCTGAAGGAATTTACCGGGAAAGATATGGACGAAGATCGGTCCAGAGCTTGGATCGGCATGGTAAAATCGGCGTTCCAACGAGACCAAGCAACAGAAGAGGAGAAATGCCTCACGTTCGCAGATCTGATGGTAGGGCCAGCCAAGAACTGGAATCGACAGCTAAGTCGGACTACCAAGACCAAATGGGCCAACTTACTCGAAAGGTTCCATATTGTTGTCTGGGTATGTCAGTGGCATGGCAGTACTACCATGCCCGGAAAAGATCCGAGGAGACCCCGCTCGATTATCTCCACCGGCTGAACGTAGCCGCCTACGAGCTAAACTCAAAATCAAGGACAGGAACCCAAAAGTGCGTCGGCAACATGCGGATCATTACATCGAGACGTTGTCCCAAGTTGGCTGACCGCCTAACGCTACTACGATTGGCCGACGTCGACGTTCTTGAGGAAGTGCTCCGTGCGCGGGAACGAGCCAAGAGCAGACAACGCAGATCCGCGTTCGGATCGAAATATCGACAGAAGGCCCCTGCCAGCGCTCCGGCTGCGCCAGCCCGTGTCATGGTACGCGCGATCCAAGCGCAAGATCCGAGCTCCGAATCAGAAAGGGTCTCGGGATCTGACGGATCCG
Source organism: Phytophthora megakarya (assembly GCA_002215365.1). NCBI lineage: Eukaryota > Oomycota > Peronosporomycetes > Peronosporales > Peronosporaceae > Phytophthora > Phytophthora megakarya. The sequence continues at coordinate 7,840 of NBNE01000819.1, read as the reverse complement.
ACTCGGAAGGTGACCTACGGAGGATCTTTCTCGCCGTGGCAGAAGAGAAGTTGATCGGCACTGGGGCGCCTCGCAAAACCCAGATCCAGCACGGACCCGAGCGAAAGCCCCGGAAGCGGATCCCCGAACGCCGCCCTCCGGGCGATAGGGATCATCAAGATCGGGATCGCTGCTCGCACTGCGAGTCCAGGAAACACACGGATCTCGACTGTTGGAAACGTCTGACATGCGAAAAGTGTGGGAAGAGAGGTCACCCAACGGATCGTTGTCTGTACGCGTGTCCGGGATGCGGGGACGTTCACGAGACAGGGGAATGTCCCATGGAGGTATTCTACAACCAGATACGCAAATGGTACGATCCGACTCGAGACGTCGGGCTGTTCCCCGAACAACTCGAGAAGATGTTAAACTAGGACGCTCGCCGGGGTGGAACCCGGTACGAGCCGAGCGTTCTAGGTACTACATCTACGCCTACGTGAACAAGGCGACGACAGATCGAGGTAGGAAGGAATCGGATCTACGCTGAAATACATGTAACTTGCATTCGTACACCGCCAAGATCACGAGCCTCCCTCGGATCAGCGAGTTTAGTCGATCTGACACGGAAGTGGCCTTAGATCTCAAAAGGGGAGAATCCCGGGGATATTGGAAATGTCATGCACCGGGAAAATGGTTCAGACAAGTTAAGATCTCAGGCAGGACCATTCAAGAGAGAGCGATCCTGCTCCTAGATACTGACGCTGAGGTATCAATATTGGATACCACCTTTGCTCGTAAGGTGGGATGCCACTTTGACTCTAGTCAGAGACAGGAATGCGTGGGAATCGGTGACAACGTATATACTACAGAAGAGAGAACCAGGATCAATATCACGTTAGTGGGATATCTGGTGTATTTTTTCGACATTTGGATTGGAGACATATCAGGACAGAACGCGATCCTAGGCACGGATTTCATGGTCCCAGCCGGTGTGCGGATGGACCTCGCCGACGGATCGATGCGTCTACCTGACGAGGTTGGAATACCGCTCAATGGCCGTAAGCGACTGTACAGCGAGAAGGTGAGATCAGTGATTCTCGAACGAAATCTACGAATCTCGGTTGGACGGTCGGAAGAAACAGTGGCGAGGATAATATTGTCACCCACAGAGAAACTATGGGTGGCCAGAGGAGAACGATGGATACCGACAGTAACGGAAGGCCCCGGTCGGATCCGCTACCGTGTGATCTCGAATACTGGAGAAGAGATCCTACGGCTGGACCACCGTCTGAACGTTGGAATGATACTGGATCAGGACAAGTACCCCGATCCCCAGGGTTCGTGTCCGTCGGGTCTCGCCGCTACAGAGAATGGCAGAATCTGGCATTGGAATCGACGGTGGATACTCGATCAGAGCCTCCAGAACTTACGGATGACCCTGCAGAGCCGGAAGTACAACGACCAACGTATCCCACACCACGATCGATACTTCGCCGGGCAGAAACCGCTGACATCGACAGAGATCGAACGTTGATATCGACCCTAGAGACTCGATCGAGGGCGGGAATTGCCAACGCAGCCCAGATCGAGGCAACGTTTCTCAATCCGGAAAGGAGCCATCTATCTACACCCCCGACAAACCCCGACGCCGATCGATACCGGAGCGGTGATGCTGGGGGCGGCGGGACAATCGAGGGCATGCCGGACCAGGCTACCGATCGGACTGGCACAAAGGATATCGAGCCAAAAACGGGAAATCCGAACTGTCAAACCCGGATCAAACTCGAATCAGGCGAATACTTCGGTGTAAACTCCCGGATCCACCCGACTGAGGGCGTCGGACTACGCGATCCGTCAGCGGAAGGAGCAGCAGCGACCCCCCCCCTTCAGGATGCCGAGTATGATGGTGAGATATACTACCACGAGAGTGGTGATCTCCCAGCTGAAGATCTCGAGGGGAATCTCGCTCTCCTCCCCGAAACCCCAATATCGACGACCGCGAAGGTCAGCATCGAAGATCTGCAGGTAGGAGGCTCCGGATCGGCCACCCCCGAGGAGATCGAGAAACTCCGATAGATCATTTGGAAGAAGCAACACCTCTTGATAGGTAAAGGGAATGCCCTGTCTCCGGCGGCCAGGGACGTCGGACGTGATATTGATGTCGGGAACGCGAAACCGATCGCGTTGCGATCCCGGAAAGTACCCGCGCGGTTTCGGGAAAAAGAAGTCGCAGGCCTGATCAAGGGCCTCCTAGCAGCCGAGACCGTCCGACCGTTCGACCTTCGACATCGCCATGGGCCTCACCGATCGTATTTTCCGCAAGATTAACGGGGTGGATATTAAGTTGTGCATCGACTACAAGCTGGTAGCAGGCTCACGAGGTTGATGGTCTATCCTATGCCTCTGATCAGCGATCTGCTAGAGGACCTCGATAAGGCGTTGTGGTATTGCTCACTGGATATGACCAGTGGCTTCTGGGTTGTGCTCATGACGGATCGGGCTCGGAAGATCTCAGCAATTATCTCTCTGTTTGACCTATTCGAGTGGAGTCGCATGCTTTTTGGCCTCAAAAAATGCCCCCAGATCTATCAACGCCTCGTAGACAATGCGCTGTATGCATTTCTGAAAATCTGCGATCAGGTGACGCAAGGAATACAACGGACGTTTTTCAGACAGGGATCGCGGACGATCCTGATCGCGATTCGGTGTTGGGACGAAGACCATACATCGACGACATCATGATCGCAGCGAAATCGTGGGATCAAATGTGCCACAGGGTGGAAGATCTGTTGGAGGCTTGTGATAAGTGGAATCTACCGTTTAGTGTGACAAAGCGCTTCTGGGCATGGATAAGGTAAGATACTTGAGGCACCGAGTGTCGATCGAAGGTCTAGAGACGAACCCAAAAGCTCTGAAATCTCTGACCGATCTGCCATTCCCCGGATCACACCGATCCATGCAGTCGTTCCTGGGCAGTCTGAACTATTACAGCCGATTTATTGAGGACTACGCCATATATGCCTCCGTCCTATACGAACTGCGCGAGGTAAAATTTGCAGAACTGGAGAAACGATCGGATCTGAGGAAGATCATGGGCCAGAATGACCCGATTGCACTGGATAACAGCACACCGGAGCTTCAGCCGGCGGAACCTTTAGATGGGAGGTGGATCAGGGCGCATAAGGCTTTCATCGCCCTGAAAACCAAGGTCGCGACGACGCCAATTCTTCGCCATTTCGACGAGACGAGAACGCCGGAAATTATTGTATATGCCAGTGATTGGGCGATTTCGGCTTCGTTGACGCAAGAACACGACGGGACCTACCATCCGGCTGCGTTCACCAGCCGCACGTTGGAGACGAACGAGTTGAATTACAATATGACCGAAAAGGAAGTGTTGGCATTGTTGAGGATCTTGGATCTCTATTACAAGTTACTGGTGGGACGCGAGATTCGGGTCGTAACGGGGCATTCCACGTTAGTCTGGCTGTTCAAGTCGGCAGGATTACAGGGTCGCCTAGGGCAATGGTCAGCCCTCCTGGCCCCGTGGACTCTCGAGATCACGAAATGTACGAAAGGAGAAGACGAGATACTGGGGCCGATCGCTGCCAGCATCACGCCGAGGTCGAAGATGGACGACGCCTTAACTGCTATCGACCCTCGGAAGGAACCCAAACGCCGGGTCCAAACGTCGATGCACACCGTGGATCGTGAAGAGGAATGATGGATAATCAGCTTTGATGGATCAGCTCGAGTGAAGCGGGGCGGAGGCGCGTTCAGCGCGATTGTGTGGAGTCTCTCCGGGTGGAAGGTGGTCAAAGCTAGATCGGGCTATCTCGAGAATCTCACCGTCAATGAAGCAGAGTACAACAGCCTTCTGTGGGACTCGACATGCTAACGGACCTTGATCGTAAGCGCCTAGTGATCTGCGGAGATTCTAACCTAGTGATCTGGCAAGTACGGGGCGAGACCGATTGCAAAGCACCCGAGCTGACGCTATTGAAGCGGAAAGCCTCGATCGCCTGAGGAAATGGAGCGATCATGAGCTAGTACATGTGAAGAGGTACTGGAATGGGAGTGCCGACAGCCTAGCGAGTGCCTCTTTGCAACGACAAGGTGGGATCGGGGTCCAAGGAGGCCCCGAACACCAGGACCACGACCTGGTTACCCTGAACCGGTTGGACGAGATCCTTATTCCCAAGACCGAGAACCCAGTGGTGCGAGTTGCAGCGGTCACCACCCGAGCTTCTCGAGTAAGGTCGCCCGCGGGAGGCATGTAAGAGGACCTGATCCGAGAGATGCGAGTCTATCGGATCAGGCAGGCTCAGGAGGAGGAAGTCTGGATCACAGGCATGAAGAAGTATCTGAGTGGCTCCATCGCTGATCTCACGCAAGCAGAAGCAAGATCGTACGGCAAGATCGCGGCCGACTATGAGGTGGACGAACAGGATCTACTCTTTTACGGCCCTCCCACGCCTAGATCGGGGGACGATCGCGATCGGTTGCTGAGATTAGTGGTGCCCGAAACGTTACAATCTGACGTCTTACACCACTATCACACCACGCTAGAGGGTGGACATCAGGGAGAAGGCCGTACCTACCAGCGGATCCGGGATCACTTCCACTGGAGGGGATTATATCGGAGCGTTCAGAGATATGTGGGAGAATGCGTGGACTGTGAAACGGGAAAAGGAAACCCTGTGATCCAGGGTGAATCACCAGGGAACCTGCAGGCGCCATACCCTTTCCAGATCATTGCGATGGATCACATACCGTCGCTGCCCAGATCCCACAAGCGGATCTGGGCAGCGACGGTGTTGCTGATCTGAGTCGTTCTGTTCACGGGGTACGTGATCGCGAAAGCTAGCTCGTCCCGGTCGGCCCAAACGATCGCGGAATCTTACGAAGAGTGTGTATTTCGGCGATTCGGTGCTAGCGAGATGATCCGGCATGATCGAGAACCCGGTTTCATGTCCGCCTTCTTTCGGTCGCTTAATAACATCCTGGGACAACGGCAACGAGCGACGATGGCATATCGGCCGCCAGACGACGGGACCGCAGAAAGTGTGGCACATACCGCGACCAGGGCACTCAAGATGTACGTTCGCGATATGGATCAGAAGGATTGGGATGAGTATGCCGAGCGTCTCACCTTCGCGATCAACACGGCCCAGGATCAGATCCGAGGGGATACCCCTCATTATCTGGTACATGGGTGGGATCCGAGATCGATGTTGGAGGTCACAATCCCAGTTGGATGCACCCGACGACGTGGTCGGGACGCGCGGCGGTGGCGTTATAGGGTCCAACGGCATTATCAGCAGTCACGGGAGAAAGTTAACGCCAGATTGAGAGAAGCCATTGCGGACCGCGCCAGTCGACATAATGAGGATGTCAGCCGCACCAGATCGAAGCTGGATCACGAGTCTGGTTATATCTAGACCGAGCGAGAGAGGGATGTGCGCGGAAATTGGCACACCTGTGGCACGGGCCGTTCTGTGCCGCCGAGAAGATCAGCGAATTCACCATCAAGCTCGAGATCGCGGGCATTGGATACCGGATCTTCCCAGTAGTTCATGTGTCGAAGCTAAAATTGGTCAAGGACTTCCCGGATCGGCCGCAAGTGGAACTCACTGTGAGCGAATCGGATCGCCTCGACTTCGATGAGATCCTGCTCCAGGAGGATAGCTGGGTTCCAGATCTCGGAGCAGACGAGTACGAAATTGGACGGATCTCAGATGTGCGGAGCGGGAAGAAAACGCGATTCAGTCGGGTATACCGAGAATTTCTGGTGCATTGGGTGGGGTATGACGAGCCCACCTGGGTTGACGAGGCCGATCTCAACTGCGGTGCAATACTGAACGCCTTCTTGCGTAAATGGGTGAATCATAACCGGTTCAGCGTGATGCAATCTCATGAAGAAATGTGAGGAGGGACGGGGTAAGACTGCCTGATCGTCTCAACCCCAAGGAAATGCAAGTCGGAAAGAAGACTGAGATCAGGGATTCATGTTATATACGTACATATGGGGAAACATCGGCCCTCACGGGGGATCGCGGAAGGCATGGTGAGCCTGAAGATGGATCACCCAGTGAGAGCAACAACAAGAGCAAACAAACAGAAATGCTGCTGAGATTGGCAGACTATGGAGCAGATAGGAAGAAATCGCGATCTCGGGATGGCGAGCGGGGATCGTGGGGGTCTTCCCCGGAGTGAAGTCGGATCCGTCGGAGGGTTGAACTTGTACACGAGACGAGGGATCTGCAGCGACGGATGATCGGTGGGTTGGTCGCGGAAGTGGTTCCGCCAGAGATTGGCATGATCGCACTCGAACAGGGCGGTGATCAAGTCGGTCGGCTCGGGGAAGTTAGCGGCCGGCTGTGTGAGATTGGCTGTGCTGGAGACGGATCCGGGATACCAGCGTATACGATCCTGGGGTGTCGGCAAATGGAGGACGTAGGGATCCAGTAGGAGATCGATGTCGTCCCACTGGTTCCGCATCATTGGAAGGCACGCCCCCAGCGGTTTGCGCCAGCGATCCCCAACTCGGATGCGCCGTTGACGCCGATCGTGGTGGTAGTTATGGAGATCCGAGTCCGAGGCGTACATCACCTTCGTGATCTCGAGATAATGGGTCGATTTCCAATAAGCTTGCAGGTGATCTGCCTCCAGGCCGGCATACGACACCGCGATCCTCCATAGAGGGGTGTTTGCACGACGGTGCAAGTTGTGGTCGAACGTCAGCGGAGTGGGACGGTTCCGAAGTACGAGCCATGGCTCCGTAGCCAGCAGAGCCAACACGTTTGCACCGGTGATCAGCTCGAAGCGGTAACCCGTCCTGGGTATGGGAGCTTGAACAAGGGGCATCCGAGCAGAATACAGGAAGCCGTAAGGGATCGGCAATCTTTTGGTCAAGGTGGCCTGGATCATGGCGATGATCGGTACTGAGCCCACGATGGTCGGATCCCACGGGAAAATCTCGGCTGCCGTGAACACCCGGACCACAGAGTAGCTGGGAACACTCGCTCCGGGAGGAACCAACGGCGGATTCAGCTGGAGAAGTGAACCTCCACCGGAGGAGCTGCCACCAGGAGAACTGCCACCAGGAGTCCCACCGGGAGATCCCCCTCCGGGAGATCCGTGAGGTGAGGGAGGAGGAGTCGCGGATTCGTTCCCCGAGGGAGGAGAATTTCCGGCGGGAGGCGTAGAAGGAGTCGATCCGTTCCGTCGGTGAGGAGAACCGTCATCGTCGTGATCGTCGCCGCCTCCGCCCGGGATTTTGCCCTTATCTTCTAGTTCTTCGCAATCGGCGTCGTCTCCACCCTCAGACCCTTCAATCTCGGAGTTATCTTGGTCGCGTGATGGTGAAGTGGGAGGACTGCCGCGGGGAGTCTTGAGAGGTGGTGACCGGGGAGGAGAGCTGGGTGGACTCCATTCAGGTTTCGGCATCCGGGCCGCTTGGCTCTACCGGATCCAGCTAGCAAGTTGTGTGAGAAGCTGATCTGCCTCAGTCAAATCCCCTTCGGCTAGGTCACGCAACTCGCTGAGTTGTTCGTAGGCCTGCTGGAGATCTCCCATCCGGCTTTCCCACCCCTGAAGCTCCAAGCGAACCACTTCGAGGTCATCACCTGAACGGAACAAGTGTTTAGAGGGAAATCACGCAAGGCCGGATGACGAGATTCACTTACCCAGCTGGGAGACGTGAGCCGCTTCGGTGAGGAGGTTCAAGCGAACTTGATCGCGTTCGGCTATCGTGTGGCGAAGCGGAATCCGAGAAAATCTGGTTGACGCGGTTCCCGATACTACTGGCTCCCGACACCGACTAACGAAGCGGGTGCCTCGATGATCCGTGATCTGGTGT
>NBNE01000818.1:0-16989 GCA_002215365.1 Phytophthora megakarya | reverse complement strand
CCCGCGAAGCTCCTTGGACCCCACGTTCCCTTCGCTGGTGTCGCCTCGCCTGTTTCATTCCTCTCCCGTAGTCTCCTCCCGCATGTCGTCCCTCCAGCGATCTTCTGCCGTCGCAACTTCAATCACAGTCCTGTCGTCGGTGGCACCAGCCTTCTGACTTGCCCGGACCACCGTCTCCAGCTCTCCATACACCCCGTCACCGTCTGGGCCGACATCGGCTACGTCGCACCGGCGTCCGTTACCCTTCGTCACCTTCACCAGTCACTACACGTAGCCGTTGGCCGAGGGACAGGCCATACAACTACACGCCATCCCCGGCTGGAAGATCGTCCCCGATCTTTCCGGCATCCAACAGCACCTCGAACTCGTCGGCGGTGAGCCATCGTCGACCAACAGGTTCAACAGAGCTCGTACCGTATTCAACCTCGTGCTCCAACACGTATCGGCCCGCCCGGTTCCGCACTCGGCGTCGCCCACGTTCCACGATATGACCTGCAGTTGCAACCTGCAGGAGTTGCGGCATTGGCACTGGGCGTCGCGGTCGTCCCCTTCCTCGGAGCATCTCGACTGCCCCCGCTCCGGGCGTTTCCGCTTGTATCGCACCGGCGTCGTATTCCCCTTGCGACTCTTGCGTCGCTTTTTGGTCTGTGCCCGCGTCCTCTCTGGACCGCGTTCCCGCCGCCGCTCGCAGCTCTCGTCCTTCACTTCCTGCTCCTTCTCCTTGCGCCTCACGCACTGCGCTTCGCCGAGTCGCTCTCTCCGCCCGCGCCGCAACTGCTTCTCTCCGGCGCTGGTGTCTGCGGCCTTCCTCGTCCTCAAGTCGTACATCTTGGTCCACTTTCCTCTTTCGTCGGTTGTCGTGCACTGCGGGGCGTGGTAGCCTCCCATCCGGCCCCAGTTGCTCGATCTCCGCTATTTCAGGCAGTGCCACCTCTGCGGGCCGTTCCCCTAGTACGGGTACTTCTCCTCCAATCCGCTCGACACTCTGCCGTTGCCGGTGAACGGCTCGTCCAGCGTCACCAACGGCTACCGGCATTCCCGGCCCCCGCCGTTTCGATCCCCGCAACGTCCGGTGACGCTCTTTCCTGTCCGCTCACTCCAACATTCGCTGCCTCTGAGTCCTCTTCCGCTAGCTCCCTGAGTATTCGGTCTGCAACAGCGCCCAACGATTCACTCGGGCATTCACTTCTCACCAGGAAGCTGCAGTGGACGACCAGGTGCTCGCCCGTGTCCTCTCGCGTCACTCGCCAATTGTCAAAGCCCGCGTCTTCCACTATCTGGGCCGGCCCAACCCATTGGTGCGCTAACTTCGTAATACCTCTTCCCCGGGGAGGCCTCAACACCCACACTCGGTCGCCAACCCCGAAGACCACGTTCCTGCGTGCTCTCGTATCGTAATACTTGGCGCGCCGCCGCTGATCCTTCGCCAAGGCCACCATCGCTGCTCGCTTGGCCCGCTCCAGGTTACTCACTAGCGCCGTGTGGTAGTCGGCGAACGCTCCCACTTGGGTTACGCCCGTGCTCCTGAGCAGTTCGTTGGGTGCGCGGAGGCGTCGCCCCATCATCAATTCGTTCGGGCTGTACCCCATTGCCGAGTGCTGCGCCCCGTTGTAGGCATACGTAGCGCACGACAGCCACCGATCCCAGTCGTCCTGGGCCTCTGCGACGAACAGCGCCACCATATCCTTCCAGGTCCGATGGAAGCGCTCGACCAGCCCAAGCAGCGCTGGTCGATAGGGTACTGGAGTGATTTGCCTCGCCTGCAGATCGCTCACCAGCGCCTCTATCACTTCGCCGTTCAGTTCCGGCGCGCCGTCCATGACGAGCTCGCGCATAGGCCCGTAGCTTAGTACTAACTTGTCCATAATGAACTTAGCAATGTCTTGTGCCGTATGCGTGGGCACCGCTGCCACTACTGCGTATCTTGTAGCGTAGTCTACTGCAGCCACGACATACCTGCACCCCCTCGCGGTCATCGGTAGTGGCCCGGCCACATCGAGGGCCCACCGATCTCCCACATCGCCGATCCCTTGACTGCGGAGTGGGGGTATCACTTCGCGTGCTCTTGCTTTTCTCGTACCGCAATCTCGGCACGATCTCACCCACCTCCGGATGTGTTCCTTCATGCCTGGCCACCAATACTGTGCCGCAACCCTAGCGTACGTCTGCGGTACCCTGAGATGTCCGGCGAAGATGGAGTCGTGACACTCCCGAAGCACCACAGCCCACAGCGACGCCGGCAGTAACACTCGTAGACTCCCATCGCTGGCACGTATACACGCCAATCCGTCATTGTCTACAATTTCGCGCCCAGCGTGCCGCCCCTCTAGACGTAACTGGTTCACCGTTCGATCCGTTGACTGGCGTTCACGGATGAGTTCGTCCGTCAGTTGTTCTTCGCCGTTTCTTCCTGCCATCATCTCGCCCTCATCTCCATGCGTAGTCACTGCCACCACCGCATTCACGGGTGCACGAGAGAGCGCGTCCGCCACTACGTTGCTCGCGCCTGGGCGATACACCACGTCGAAGTGATACTCCTGCAGTTGAAGAGCCCACCGGTGCAGTCGCCCCGTCAGATCCTTGGAGGTCATTAGCCACTTCAGCGCAGCATGGTCTGTGACTAACTCAAACTTCCGTCCGTACAAGTACGGTCTAAAGAGTTTGACCGCCCACACAACGGCGGCGCACTCGAGATCCGTAATGCTATAATTCGCCACCGTGGGCGAGTTCACCTTAGACGCATACGCGACTGGTTGTTCTCCCTGCCCTTGGTCCTGTGTCAGCGTAGCTCCCAGTCCCACTGCTGATGCGTCCGTCACTAGCTTGAACGACCGGGAGAAGTCCGGGTACGCCAACACCGGCCGCTCCGTCAACGCCGTCTTCAAGCACTCAAACGCCTCGTGCTGAGGCTCGGCCCAGCACCATGCCGCGTCCTTACGTAGTAGTTTAGTGAGCGGTGCCGCCTTGCTCGCGAAGTCCGGCACAAATCGTCTGTAAAAGCCTGCCATGTGTACGAAGCGCTTCACAGCCTTCGTATCGACTGGTACGGGGAATTCCCGCACGCTCTGAACCAAACTTTCCATTGGGCGTACTCCTGTCGCATCTAGTTCGTGGCCCAGATACTCGAGCTGCTCCTTGGCGAATGCACATTTGCTGGCTTTCAGCGACAACCCCGCCTGTGCCAGCCTTTCCAGAACCATCGCCAGCTCCACAACGTGGCGTGTCATATCCCCCTTGGAGAAGACGATCACGTCGTCTAAGTACACCAGACAGCTTTCCCACGTAAGTCCTCTCAGGACCGCATCCATCATCCGCTGAAAGGTACCTGGTGCGTTCGCCAATCCAAATCGCATGCGCACAAAACGAAAGAGCCCTTGCCTAGTCACAAAGCCGGTCTTGTCGCGATCCGCTTCCGCCACGGGTACCTGCCAGTACCCGGCGTGGAGATCCAGGCTACTGAACCTCCGTGCCCCGTGTAAGTTGTCCAAAGTGTCGTCGATACGCGGGAGGGGGTACACGTCCCTCTTCGTGATCGCGTTCAGGAGTCTGTAGTCGATGCAGAATCGCACCGACCCGTCTTTTTTCTTCACTAAAACCACTGGGAATCCCCACGCGCCACTACTGGGCTCGATCACCTTGTCTCGTAGCATGTTTCCCACCTCTTCGTCAATCACTTGTTGTTCGTTGTGCGCATGCCGCCTCGGCCGCACTTTAATCGGGGCCTCATTGCCCGTGTGAATTGCGTGTTCCACTCCCAGCGTAGTCATCGGAGGGCAGCCTTCTCTCGGTTCAAGTAGTCCAGGGTAGCTCCTCAGTAGACGTAATAGAAGCTCCTTGTCCTCATCACTCATGTCGCCCACGTCTAGGTCGCCCTCGTTGCTGAGTGGTTTGACTCCCCCTCTCAATTCCGTCTCCATCCACGCCGTAACGCGTTCCCGGTCTAATTCGCCGCTGACTTCCATCACCGTCATGTCATCACTCGTCGGGGACCACGTGCCTAACTTCTCGCGGGGTGGTAGTCTCGCTGTCCGCCCCACCAGGTTGAGCACCGGTACCTTGATCCGACCGCCACGGACCGTCGACAGTGTCGGTGCTAGCAACAGGTGTGGTTCTTTGCGTGGAGAAGGCACAAAAATACCTGTCGTACCTTCCGGTGCTGCCACTGCCAACTCCACATGGTGACACGTCTGAGTGTGGACCTTGGCTTGGCGAACCACCCTCACGCCCACGACACTACTATCTGCATCATTCGGATTCGTACATGAAAATGGCACGATCTTCTTTATGTCTCCCGCGTACCACTTCATCTCGCACGCGGTGAAGTCGAGCTTCACTCCGTTGTTCACCATCCAATCCTCACCTAGGAGGAATTCGTCTGCCGCCCCTTGAACTACCAACGCCTCCACAGTCATAATCTGACCGTACTGCGTCTCCATCCGGAACTCCCAGACCCCCAGGACCTTCGCCACGGTGCCTGTGAATCCCTCGACGAAGTCGACTGGCGGTAGTCCCTCTTGCCGCACGCCGAACTGCTCCCACGATTCCCCCGCTACTGTGTACTGGGCCCCGGTATCCAGTTTGATGTCGCACCACTGGCCTCGCATCTTCACTCGCGCCGTCGGTAGTGTGGCTGTTGCCGGTGCCCGTACCGCTCTCAAACTTCCAGTCCGAACTGGCCGCCCACCGTCATCAGCCCGCTCGATACAGGGCTGTTTGTAAACACTGCCGCTCTGATAGTGGTAGCGCTTCTCCAATGTGCGCCGCTTCCCTACCTTCTTCAAGGTCTCAACCGCGCTTGGCAGAGCGATGCCGATCGCGTCGGCCTCCTCGTGGGTCACTGTCCTTCTTCCACTGCCGCTTCTGCCCGACATACCTGGGCCGAACGCCGCGCACTTGCCCGTGTGGTCCTCGTTGCCTCGGATCCACTCTCGAACCTTCCGCCACTCCTTTGCCTTCGCCTTGCGAACGCGTTTCTCGAATCGTCGCCGTGTCCTCGAGGCCTGGAGGGCTGTCAACTCCATAGGTTTGTCTACACCGACCGACCCTATTGCTTCCAGGCCCATTGCCGTCGTAACTAGCTGTGCGGCGACACCGTCACGAGCATCGCTCTCGCCCACGACGTTGCCGGCTGCTAGGTTCACTTGCCAATTGGCTTCGGGCGTCGCCAACTCGACGAGCCGCCCTTTCGGGGCGCCCTCTTCCTCGCGAACTACGTTTAAAGCCCTCACCGCGCTTGCGCTGTACCGCAGTGCATTCCTAGACTCCTGTATGGGCTCCAACAGCTTCACCTTCGCCTCAGCCGTGGCTCCTTCTGTCAGTCGCGCTCCATGTGATGCGCCCGTGAGGCCCTCGCGTTTGGAGGTCAATGCCTCCACGTCGCCTGGATCGACTACCAGTGCCTTCAGTTTCTCACGTTCGACACGCCGGTGATGCCGTTCACGATCCCTCTTCACGCGCCTCTGTCGCTTCCTCTGCCGACGTTCCTCCTCATCTTTCCGCGCCATCGCCGTCACCCACTCTGCCGCGCGCACCCGCATCGCACGGGCTGTCTCCTTGTGACAGCGGTTCTGCTCTGCCACCAACGCTGCTTCCGTCGCGTCCGGTGTGGCTCCATTCGCCCCCATCGAGGTTTCTTCTTCCGTCGCGCTGACATCTCTTTCAGCTACCGTCGGCAACCACGCCTCCAGTTGCCTAGCAATCCGCGTTTTCCTTCCCACGTCCACGCTCGCATCCATCACCTCGCTGTGGGCTTCCACATATCCATGACCGCTGTTGTGGCCGACTCTACCAGCGCGCGTGTCTTCTGCCGCGGTCACATCTCGGTTAACGCGCTTGTCGGATACTGGTACCTCGCCCACCATCGCCATCGCAGCCCCCGTGCTGGCGTCTTCCACGACCCGCTTACACTTCGGCGTCATCTCCGTCTTTCCGACCCCTGCACCTGTGGGGCGCTGGCCTGATTCGCCTACTATTTCGATATCTCCCGTGCTCTCGCGGAGCGGTGGCCGTTGCTGTTGTGCGGCGCCATCCCCAGTCCAAAGCGCTTCTCCACTTGGCCCGCCCGAGGCCACAGGCGTTTCCTGGCGCGTCTTATCGCGTACTGGGTACCCTGCGCCATTCCCAGGACTGATACCGCCGAGTGGCTCGCGCCGCCTCTTCCTCCTGCCAACGGCTCGCTTCACTTGCGCGTTGCGCCGCCGCCCTCTTCGCTTGTTTCCTCGTTGAACGTTGGTGTGCTCCTTCTGCTTCTTTGTCGCGTTCTCACCCGGGTCGGATTCTGCGAGCAATAAGGCCGGGTCCCTTATGCTCGCTGGTCGTTTCCCGTTCGCTCACCGCCACTGCCTGATGCCGGCCCGTGCTGTCCAATCGCCATATCGGAAGTCTTCAACTCACAGTTCCGGGCGAAGTGCCCTGGTTGTCCGCAGTAGAAGCAGATTGTACCTGGTCGTGGCACGAATGCCGTTTGTTGGGTACGGCGCTCCATATACCGCTCCTGGTTCCTTATCCGTCCCTCCCGCGTCGCTAACGAGGGGTCAGGATCGCCTGTGCCCACCCCGTACACTCCGCGCCTTCCGAGTCCACCGGCCTGGTTGTCGTTACCAGCGCCATTTCTCACTGGTACTCCTTCTATCTTGAGTGTCTTCCCCGATCGTTTCGCGAACTGGTCGCTTCCTTGCCGCTTCCCCCGTGCCTCGCCCTGGGACTCAAGGTTGCGTGTTGCTCCCGTCGTGACGTCGCTGTCCGGTACCAGCCGGTAGCCCGGCGGTATCGCCTTCCACCACTCGTTCACTCCCGATTTGCCGGTACCCACTGGTCGTCCTTCCGTGTCGTACCTCGGAGGTTTTGAGGCCGCGCCCCACGTGGCACCGTACCCCGTCACCACATTCTCCAAATTCTTCGTGAGTCCGGACTGCTCCAATCTGCTCCCTGCTGGTGCCAGTGGCCCACGGCCGTGCGTTGCCTCGCGTGCGTCCCACGCGCTCATTGCCGCGTCCAAGCCGATGCCATAGCCTTCCCCGTAGTCCCCCACGTGCGGGATCGCCAAGCTCACCGCCTCGTCCAAGGTTCCCGGTCGGTGACCGCGTACATGGGTGGCGCCCACTGTGCTGCTCATGCCTTTCAAAAAAGCACTCACCAGCCAGTCTTCGCTGATGTCCCCTTGCTCGGCGATCTCGCGCAGCGACTGAGCATATTCCAGCAGCCTCTCGCCCCGCATCTGGCGACGCGCACTCAACAGATCGACGACCTCAGGTGTTGTGCGCCTCGTCATGTACTTCGCCCTCAGCATTCCGGCCAAAGTCTCGATGTTTTCGTCCCGTGGTGCAACTGTCTCCATCACAGTCGCGAACCACCGCTGCGCTTCTCCTTGAAGGTGTGCCGCCACTTCGTGGTACAGCTGTCCTTCCGTCCACTCGACTCCCGTCGTCACTGCTTGTCTGCGGACCTCAGCTCTCACCGTCTTCAACCACATCGTCACCGGCATACTATCATCAAGCCCCTTGAATTTCGACACCTTAAGTGCCTTCGCCTTCTCCCGGACAACCACCTGTGGGGTGCTGGCCCGTGCCGTATCACCCGTAGTTCCCGTACCCGTGTTCCTGTTCGGTGGTTGCGGTGGTGGAGTGCGTCCCAGTCCAGCGCCTCCGCGTCTACCATCGCCACCCGCATTTTCCAGGTCGACGATTTCACCTCCGTAACCAACCACGCCTACCTGCGGAACGACGGGTCTGTCGTTACCGCTGTTCCCGTCCTCGTTACCACGTCCGTCGCTCCTCGTGCTTACTCCCGTGGGCGGGTTTCTCATCCCACGACCCTGTCGGTCACCTGTGTCAGAGCCTCCAAACCCTGAGCTTCCACTCGTTCCAGCTGGTGTGTCACCAGCACTGCGGATCTCCGGTGATTCCAGCGACACCACGCCATCACCTCCGGTGTCCACCACCAGAGTTCCTCTCGACTTCTTCTGCTGCCCGCTCACAACCCGCTCAGCTGATGCTGCTCTTCGTAGCGCTCGCTGATCGCGAGCGATTACGTTCGTATCCGTACTCATCTTTTCCGTCTTAAACTGTAATACAACAACTCTCTGTCAGTCTCTCTTTCCTCATCTCTCTTCTCTCTCTCTCTCTCTGCGGGGTTTGCCCACTGTGACTTTGCTCGCAACGTCATCCTCTTCCAGACGTGCCCAGTAAGCCACTGTAAATGACCACCATGTAGCCGGTGCCAACCCCGCCGCAGATCTTCTTACGGGGTGGTCAGCGCCCAACTTACTTCACTAGTGTCAACCACACCTAGGCGGCAAGGCTCCGTCTTCCTGCCCTTACTGCGCGTCGACCAGCCGTTCGTCAACGAGCCGGGACGTCACTAGCCCGTGTGTCCGTACCTAGGCGGTGAGCAACGAGGTCTCATACTGCACGGTGCAGCCCCTCGTCAATGGGCTGCTCCCGCGTCTCCCTCCCGCCCTCACTCTTCTTAACCCGCACGTTCAGACCTCTAGCTACTTACACCTAGTCTACCAGCCACACCTAGGTAGTGAGGCTCCGTCTTCTCACCTTTACTGCGTGTCACTGTCTCCTCGTCAGCAGACCGTAACTCGTCAACCCGTGCGTCTGGACCAACTTCGTGTATTTAGTCTCAACTCGTTACCTCTACTCCGTAACAAATCTTTGACTGAGGGCCTCACCGCACCTCGCACTCGCCGTCCTAACTCTTGGACCTCTCCCTCTTCGTGTTGAGTCGACCCCCGCGAAGCTCCTTGGACCCCACGTTCCCTTCGCTGGTGTCGCCTCGCCTGTTTCATTCCTCTCCCGTAGTCTCCTCCCGCATGTCGTCCCTCCAGCGATCTTCTGCCGTCGCAACTTCAATCACAGTCCTGTCGTCGGTGGCACCAGCCTTCTGACTTGCCCGGACCACCGTCTCCAGCTCTCCATACACCCCGTCACCGTCTGGGCCGACATCGGCTACGTCGCACCGGCGTCCGTTACCCTTCGTCACCTTCACCAGTCACTACACGTAGCCGTTGGCCGAGGGACAGGCCATACAACTACACGCCATCCCCGGCTGGAAGATCGTCCCCGATCTTTCCGGCATCCAACAGCACCTCGAACTCGTCGGCGGTGAGCCATCGTCGACCAACAGGTTCAACAGAGCTCGTACCGTATTCAACCTCGTGCTCCAACACGTATCGGCCCGCCCGGTTCCGCACTCGGCGTCGCCCACGTTCCACGATATGACCTGCAGTTGCAACCTGCAGGAGTTGCGGCATTGGCACTGGGCGTCGCGGTCGTCCCCTTCCTCGGAGCATCTCGACTGCCCCCGCTCCGGGCGTTTCCGCTTGTATCGCACCGGCGTCGTATTCCCCTTGCGACTCTTGCGTCGCTTTTTGGTCTGTGCCCGCGTCCTCTCTGGACCGCGTTCCCGCCGCCGCTCGCAGCTCTCGTCCTTCACTTCCTGCTCCTTCTCCTTGCGCCTCACGCACTGCGCTTCGCCGAGTCGCTCTCTCCGCCCGCGCCGCAACTGCTTCTCTCCGGCGCTGGTGTCTGCGGCCTTCCTCGTCCTCAAGTCGTACATCTTGGTCCACTTTCCTCTTTCGTCGGTTGTCGTGCACTGCGGGGCGTGGTAGCCTCCCATCCGGCCCCAGTTGCTCGATCTCCGCTATTTCAGGCAGTGCCACCTCTGCGGGCCGTTCCCCTAGTACGGGTACTTCTCCTCCAATCCGCTCGACACTCTGCCGTTGCCGGTGAACGGCTCGTCCAGCGTCACCAACGGCTACCGGCATTCCCGGCCCCCGCCGTTTCGATCCCCGCAACGTCCGGTGACGCTCTTTCCTGTCCGCTCACTCCAACATTCGCTGCCTCTGAGTCCTCTTCCGCTAGCTCCCTGAGTATTCGGTCTGCAACAGCGCCCAACGATTCACTCGGGCATTCACTTCTCACCAGGAAGCTGCAGTGGACGACCAGGTGCTCGCCCGTGTCCTCTCGCGTCACTCGCCAATTGTCAAAGCCCGCGTCTTCCACTATCTGGGCCGGCCCAACCCATTGGTGCGCTAACTTCGTAATACCTCTTCCCCGGGGAGGCCTCAACACCCACACTCGGTCGCCAACCCCGAAGACCACGTTCCTGCGTGCTCTCGTATCGTAATACTTGGCGCGCCGCCGCTGATCCTTCGCCAAGGCCACCATCGCTGCTCGCTTGGCCCGCTCCAGGTTACTCACTAGCGCCGTGTGGTAGTCGGCGAACGCTCCCACTTGGGTTACGCCCGTGCTCCTGAGCAGTTCGTTGGGTGCGCGGAGGCGTCGCCCCATCATCAATTCGTTCGGGCTGTACCCCATTGCCGAGTGCTGCGCCCCGTTGTAGGCATACGTAGCGCACGACAGCCACCGATCCCAGTCGTCCTGGGCCTCTGCGACGAACAGCGCCACCATATCCTTCCAGGTCCGATGGAAGCGCTCGACCAGCCCAAGCAGCGCTGGTCGATAGGGTACTGGAGTGATTTGCCTCGCCTGCAGATCGCTCACCAGCGCCTCTATCACTTCGCCGTTCAGTTCCGGCGCGCCGTCCATGACGAGCTCGCGCATAGGCCCGTAGCTTAGTACTAACTTGTCCATAATGAACTTAGCAATGTCTTGTGCCGTATGCGTGGGCACCGCTGCCACTACTGCGTATCTTGTAGCGTAGTCTACTGCAGCCACGACATACCTGCACCCCCTCGCGGTCATCGGTAGTGGCCCGGCCACATCGAGGGCCCACCGATCTCCCACATCGCCGATCCCTTGACTGCGGAGTGGGGGTATCACTTCGCGTGCTCTTGCTTTTCTCGTACCGCAATCTCGGCACGATCTCACCCACCTCCGGATGTGTTCCTTCATGCCTGGCCACCAATACTGTGCCGCAACCCTAGCGTACGTCTGCGGTACCCTGAGATGTCCGGCGAAGATGGAGTCGTGACACTCCCGAAGCACCACAGCCCACAGCGACGCCGGCAGTAACACTCGTAGACTCCCATCGCTGGCACGTATACACGCCAATCCGTCATTGTCTACAATTTCGCGCCCAGCGTGCCGCCCCTCTAGACGTAACTGGTTCACCGTTCGATCCGTTGACTGGCGTTCACGGATGAGTTCGTCCGTCAGTTGTTCTTCGCCGTTTCTTCCTGCCATCATCTCGCCCTCATCTCCATGCGTAGTCACTGCCACCACCGCATTCACGGGTGCACGAGAGAGCGCGTCCGCCACTACGTTGCTCGCGCCTGGGCGATACACCACGTCGAAGTGATACTCCTGCAGTTGAAGAGCCCACCGGTGCAGTCGCCCCGTCAGATCCTTGGAGGTCATTAGCCACTTCAGCGCAGCATGGTCTGTGACTAACTCAAACTTCCGTCCGTACAAGTACGGTCTAAAGAGTTTGACCGCCCACACAACGGCGGCGCACTCGAGATCCGTAATGCTATAATTCGCCACCGTGGGCGAGTTCACCTTAGACGCATACGCGACTGGTTGTTCTCCCTGCCCTTGGTCCTGTGTCAGCGTAGCTCCCAGTCCCACTGCTGATGCGTCCGTCACTAGCTTGAACGACCGGGAGAAGTCCGGGTACGCCAACACCGGCCGCTCCGTCAACGCCGTCTTCAAGCACTCAAACGCCTCGTGCTGAGGCTCGGCCCAGCACCATGCCGCGTCCTTACGTAGTAGTTTAGTGAGCGGTGCCGCCTTGCTCGCGAAGTCCGGCACAAATCGTCTGTAAAAGCCTGCCATGTGTACGAAGCGCTTCACAGCCTTCGTATCGACTGGTACGGGGAATTCCCGCACGCTCTGAACCAAACTTTCCATTGGGCGTACTCCTGTCGCATCTAGTTCGTGGCCCAGATACTCGAGCTGCTCCTTGGCGAATGCACATTTGCTGGCTTTCAGCGACAACCCCGCCTGTGCCAGCCTTTCCAGAACCATCGCCAGCTCCACAACGTGGCGTGTCATATCCCCCTTGGAGAAGACGATCACGTCGTCTAAGTACACCAGACAGCTTTCCCACGTAAGTCCTCTCAGGACCGCATCCATCATCCGCTGAAAGGTACCTGGTGCGTTCGCCAATCCAAATCGCATGCGCACAAAACGAAAGAGCCCTTGCCTAGTCACAAAGCCGGTCTTGTCGCGATCCGCTTCCGCCACGGGTACCTGCCAGTACCCGGCGTGGAGATCCAGGCTACTGAACCTCCGTGCCCCGTGTAAGTTGTCCAAAGTGTCGTCGATACGCGGGAGGGGGTACACGTCCCTCTTCGTGATCGCGTTCAGGAGTCTGTAGTCGATGCAGAATCGCACCGACCCGTCTTTTTTCTTCACTAAAACCACTGGGAATCCCCACGCGCCACTACTGGGCTCGATCACCTTGTCTCGTAGCATGTTTCCCACCTCTTCGTCAATCACTTGTTGTTCGTTGTGCGCATGCCGCCTCGGCCGCACTTTAATCGGGGCCTCATTGCCCGTGTGAATTGCGTGTTCCACTCCCAGCGTAGTCATCGGAGGGCAGCCTTCTCTCGGTTCAAGTAGTCCAGGGTAGCTCCTCAGTAGACGTAATAGAAGCTCCTTGTCCTCATCACTCATGTCGCCCACGTCTAGGTCGCCCTCGTTGCTGAGTGGTTTGACTCCCCCTCTCAATTCCGTCTCCATCCACGCCGTAACGCGTTCCCGGTCTAATTCGCCGCTGACTTCCATCACCGTCATGTCATCACTCGTCGGGGACCACGTGCCTAACTTCTCGCGGGGTGGTAGTCTCGCTGTCCGCCCCACCAGGTTGAGCACCGGTACCTTGATCCGACCGCCACGGACCGTCGACAGTGTCGGTGCTAGCAACAGGTGTGGTTCTTTGCGTGGAGAAGGCACAAAAATACCTGTCGTACCTTCCGGTGCTGCCACTGCCAACTCCACATGGTGACACGTCTGAGTGTGGACCTTGGCTTGGCGAACCACCCTCACGCCCACGACACTACTATCTGCATCATTCGGATTCGTACATGAAAATGGCACGATCTTCTTTATGTCTCCCGCGTACCACTTCATCTCGCACGCGGTGAAGTCGAGCTTCACTCCGTTGTTCACCATCCAATCCTCACCTAGGAGGAATTCGTCTGCCGCCCCTTGAACTACCAACGCCTCCACAGTCATAATCTGACCGTACTGCGTCTCCATCCGGAACTCCCAGACCCCCAGGACCTTCGCCACGGTGCCTGTGAATCCCTCGACGAAGTCGACTGGCGGTAGTCCCTCTTGCCGCACGCCGAACTGCTCCCACGATTCCCCCGCTACTGTGTACTGGGCCCCGGTATCCAGTTTGATGTCGCACCACTGGCCTCGCATCTTCACTCGCGCCGTCGGTAGTGTGGCTGTTGCCGGTGCCCGTACCGCTCTCAAACTTCCAGTCCGAACTGGCCGCCCACCGTCATCAGCCCGCTCGATACAGGGCTGTTTGTAAACACTGCCGCTCTGATAGTGGTAGCGCTTCTCCAATGTGCGCCGCTTCCCTACCTTCTTCAAGGTCTCAACCGCGCTTGGCAGAGCGATGCCGATCGCGTCGGCCTCCTCGTGGGTCACTGTCCTTCTTCCACTGCCGCTTCTGCCCGACATACCTGGGCCGAACGCCGCGCACTTGCCCGTGTGGTCCTCGTTGCCTCGGATCCACTCTCGAACCTTCCGCCACTCCTTTGCCTTCGCCTTGCGAACGCGTTTCTCGAATCGTCGCCGTGTCCTCGAGGCCTGGAGGGCTGTCAACTCCATAGGTTTGTCTACACCGACCGACCCTATTGCTTCCAGGCCCATTGCCGTCGTAACTAGCTGTGCGGCGACACCGTCACGAGCATCGCTCTCGCCCACGACGTTGCCGGCTGCTAGGTTCACTTGCCAATTGGCTTCGGGCGTCGCCAACTCGACGAGCCGCCCTTTCGGGGCGCCCTCTTCCTCGCGAACTACGTTTAAAGCCCTCACCGCGCTTGCGCTGTACCGCAGTGCATTCCTAGACTCCTGTATGGGCTCCAACAGCTTCACCTTCGCCTCAGCCGTGGCTCCTTCTGTCAGTCGCGCTCCATGTGATGCGCCCGTGAGGCCCTCGCGTTTGGAGGTCAATGCCTCCACGTCGCCTGGATCGACTACCAGTGCCTTCAGTTTCTCACGTTCGACACGCCGGTGATGCCGTTCACGATCCCTCTTCACGCGCCTCTGTCGCTTCCTCTGCCGACGTTCCTCCTCATCTTTCCGCGCCATCGCCGTCACCCACTCTGCCGCGCGCACCCGCATCGCACGGGCTGTCTCCTTGTGACAGCGGTTCTGCTCTGCCACCAACGCTGCTTCCGTCGCGTCCGGTGTGGCTCCATTCGCCCCCATCGAGGTTTCTTCTTCCGTCGCGCTGACATCTCTTTCAGCTACCGTCGGCAACCACGCCTCCAGTTGCCTAGCAATCCGCGTTTTCCTTCCCACGTCCACGCTCGCATCCATCACCTCGCTGTGGGCTTCCACATATCCATGACCGCTGTTGTGGCCGACTCTACCAGCGCGCGTGTCTTCTGCCGCGGTCACATCTCGGTTAACGCGCTTGTCGGATACTGGTACCTCGCCCACCATCGCCATCGCAGCCCCCGTGCTGGCGTCTTCCACGACCCGCTTACACTTCGGCGTCATCTCCGTCTTTCCGACCCCTGCACCTGTGGGGCGCTGGCCTGATTCGCCTACTATTTCGATATCTCCCGTGCTCTCGCGGAGCGGTGGCCGTTGCTGTTGTGCGGCGCCATCCCCAGTCCAAAGCGCTTCTCCACTTGGCCCGCCCGAGGCCACAGGCGTTTCCTGGCGCGTCTTATCGCGTACTGGGTACCCTGCGCCATTCCCAGGACTGATACCGCCGAGTGGCTCGCGCCGCCTCTTCCTCCTGCCAACGGCTCGCTTCACTTGCGCGTTGCGCCGCCGCCCTCTTCGCTTGTTTCCTCGTTGAACGTTGGTGTGCTCCTTCTGCTTCTTTGTCGCGTTCTCACCCGGGTCGGATTCTGCGAGCAATAAGGCCGGGTCCCTTATGCTCGCTGGTCGTTTCCCGTTCGCTCACCGCCACTGCCTGATGCCGGCCCGTGCTGTCCAATCGCCATATCGGAAGTCTTCAACTCACAGTTCCGGGCGAAGTGCCCTGGTTGTCCGCAGTAGAAGCAGATTGTACCTGGTCGTGGCACGAATGCCGTTTGTTGGGTACGGCGCTCCATATACCGCTCCTGGTTCCTTATCCGTCCCTCCCGCGTCGCTAACGAGGGGTCAGGATCGCCTGTGCCCACCCCGTACACTCCGCGCCTTCCGAGTCCACCGGCCTGGTTGTCGTTACCAGCGCCATTTCTCACTGGTACTCCTTCTATCTTGAGTGTCTTCCCCGATCGTTTCGCGAACTGGTCGCTTCCTTGCCGCTTCCCCCGTGCCTCGCCCTGGGACTCAAGGTTGCGTGTTGCTCCCGTCGTGACGTCGCTGTCCGGTACCAGCCGGTAGCCCGGCGGTATCGCCTTCCACCACTCGTTCACTCCCGATTTGCCGGTACCCACTGGTCGTCCTTCCGTGTCGTACCTCGGAGGTTTTGAGGCCGCGCCCCACGTGGCACCGTACCCCGTCACCACATTCTCCAAATTCTTCGTGAGTCCGGACTGCTCCAATCTGCTCCCTGCTGGTGCCAGTGGCCCACGGCCGTGCGTTGCCTCGCGTGCGTCCCACGCGCTCATTGCCGCGTCCAAGCCGATGCCATAGCCTTCCCCGTAGTCCCCCACGTGCGGGATCGCCAAGCTCACCGCCTCGTCCAAGGTTCCCGGTCGGTGACCGCGTACATGGGTGGCGCCCACTGTGCTGCTCATGCCTTTCAAAAAAGCACTCACCAGCCAGTCTTCGCTGATGTCCCCTTGCTCGGCGATCTCGCGCAGCGACTGAGCATATTCCAGCAGCCTCTCGCCCCGCATCTGGCGACGCGCACTCAACAGATCGACGACCTCAGGTGTTGTGCGCCTCGTCATGTACTTCGCCCTCAGCATTCCGGCCAAAGTCTCGATGTTTTCGTCCCGTGGTGCAACTGTCTCCATCACAGTCGCGAACCACCGCTGCGCTTCTCCTTGAAGGTGTGCCGCCACTTCGTGGTACAGCTGTCCTTCCGTCCACTCGACTCCCGTCGTCACTGCTTGTCTGCGGACCTCAGCTCTCACCGTCTTCAACCACATCGTCACCGGCATACTATCATCAAGCCCCTTGAATTTCGACACCTTAAGTGCCTTCGCCTTCTCCCGGACAACCACCTGTGGGGTGCTGGCCCGTGCCGTATCACCCGTAGTTCCCGTACCCGTGTTCCTGTTCGGTGGTTGCGGTGGTGGAGTGCGTCCCAGTCCAGCGCCTCCGCGTCTACCATCGCCACCCGCATTTTCCAGGTCGACGATTTCACCTCCGTAACCAACCACGCCTACCTGCGGAACGACGGGTCTGTCGTTACCGCTGTTCCCGTCCTCGTTACCACGTCCGTCGCTCCTCGTGCTTACTCCCGTGGGCGGGTTTCTCATCCCACGACCCTGTCGGTCACCTGTGTCAGAGCCTCCAAACCCTGAGCTTCCACTCGTTCCAGCTGGTGTGTCACCAGCACTGCGGATCTCCGGTGATTCCAGCGACACCACGCCATCACCTCCGGTGTCCACCACCAGAGTTCCTCTCGACTTCTTCTGCTGCCCGCTCACAACCCGCTCAGCTGATGCTGCTCTTCGTAGCGCTCGCTGATCGCGAGCGATTACGTTCGTATCCGTACTCATCTTTTCCGTCTTAAACTGTAATACAACAACTCTCTGTCAGTCTCTCTTTCCTCATCTCTCTTCTCTCTCTCTCTCTCTGCGGGGTTTGCCCACTGTGACTTTGCTCGCAACGTCATCCTCTTCCAGACGTGCCCAGTAAGCCACTGTAAATGACCACCATGTAGCCGGTGCCAACCCCGCCGCAGATCTTCTTACGGGGTGGTCAG
>NBNE01000817.1:0-16994 GCA_002215365.1 Phytophthora megakarya | reverse complement strand
GCAGAGTACTGCTCCATCTTTCGATTTGGCTTAAAGCCCTCCGTGGACACTCAGAAGAAATTTTTAGAGCGTGCTCTCTCTCCAGATGTCGTAACCAAGTCGGGATACGGTGTAGAGTCACTGCTAGCAGATTGGGAGGCACTACGTACTTGTCACGAAGATTTGGAACTCAAGCTCGAGCGGATAGAACATGAGAGGGAGGATATTATACTGGCGTTCCAGACAGGATACTCCACCATCACCAAACAAACACTGCGTAATGGGTTTCCGCATCTCGTGGATGGAGACATCTTGTCCCCGATAGCGAATAAGCTTCTTGGACGGCGGTTGGTGGTGTCGACAGTTGGTCGATTTGAATGGGATGCATCAGTGGGTCGCATAGTACGTATACACTACGCACCTGACTTGGTGACGGCATTGCTGAAGTTGCTGGGAAACCTCAAGGACGTGGCTTGTGTGTTTCATGATCCACGTATCATCCACCAGTAGTAAGCTTAAATTGTACTGCTCCACAGCAAAATATTTCCCGGTAACACTGACGTTTATGAAGGATGTCACTTGCAGCCTTGCAATTGTATAACTGACAGTAATGTGCGTAGTTCGACTGATCCATACACAAATTTGTTGGCATTGTGCGCCGTCAGTGCACACTGATAGACGATTCGTCGAAGGGACTCATGCAGTGATGACCTCTAGGGATCCGACGGCAGCGACACGTACGGCTCGTGCCTATCACTGGTGTGATTGGATCTACCGAAGTTTCGGCAGTTCCATTAGTGAAACCAATTCAATAGTCAACGGCGGTAAACGTTTAGATGAGATGCATCTAGGTGTACGAGTAGAACAGTAGGAAGAGAAGACCATAATGGTAGATGTAGTCTAAACACTAATCTCACTTCGGCTCTTCTACCCAAGCACATTTCTAAAGGTTAACAGTGCAAGAAGCTCAAGACTCACGACTATTATGGCCAAGTCGCAGAAGAAGGTCGAAGTCGTCCTGGGAAGCGACAATCACTTCCACTGGGAATTCGCCATACGAATGACGCTGGCGAGGAAAGGGCGACTGACGTACCTGCAAGTGGTGAAGGACCCGGCGGCGATGACCGAGGCCTGGTTACTCTACGACGTGAAGGCGTTCGGCCGGATTGCTCAAGGGGTTTCCGTGGGGGCCCATACGAAGATTCGGTCGGCGACATCAGCCATGCAGGCCTGGAACACGTTGTTCGAGTTCTACAATAGAACAACGATGCACAACCGGGTGACGATGACTTGTTGGCTCCACGAGTTCAAGATGAAGTATAGGTCCACGATGGCCAGGCACCTGGATAAGTGTGACGAGCTCATCGTGGGGCTGCAAACACTAGGTGAGCCTCTCGAGGACAGCCGCCAACTCGTCATTCTGCTCAGCAGCTTGCCAGCTGAGTTTGAGTTGATGTATCGATAGTGGAGAACAGCGAAGACGTGACCCTAATTGAGGCAAAGGCGAAGTTTCTCATGGAGTATGAGCGACAGGAAAAGAAGGAGTCTTCGGAACGTGCACTGAAGGCTATGTCATTTGGCGGTAAGAACAAGAACGAAAAGTTTGGCGAGGTTAGAAAGCGATACGACCGCAAGGGTAACGGCTCACGAAGACTCCGTGAGTTTCCGGGGAAGTGTTTCGGCTGCGGACAAGTCAGTCACATGAAGCGGGAGTGTCCAGAAAAGGCCAACGGTGGGAGTCACGAAGACTCAGTATTCGCCGTTGAGGAAGATCGATCGGCAGGATGGCTGATCGACAGCGGTGCGACGGCGCACATGACGCCACACCGCGATGACTTGTACGAGTACTCATCAATGTCCGCAGAGATGTATGTGACAATCGCGGACGGAAATAAGCTTCGAGTAGCTGGGACGGGGTCGGTGCGACTTAAAGGAATCGACGGAAAATCCATCCGAATGGTGGAAGTACTGTACATACTCGGCCTCGACCGTCGATCGCTCTCTGTGGGGGCATTGCAGATCGCGTTATGAGCGTGTATTTCTAGCGCAACTCATGTATCATCTGGAACGAGTTAAAGGCAGTTGCTTCGGGAATGGAATTGGTAAAGCGTACGTATTGGACTGTCACCAAGATACGGCGTACTACACTGAGTATACGGGAGTCGATAGCGAGTGATAGCTTTGGCACGCTCCCATGGGGCATATGAACGAAGACTCGTTGGAGAAGACACGGCAGGTTACCACCGGTATGCCGAAGACTCGGCCGACGGTGAAAACGTTCTGCTGAGGATGTATGAAAGGCAAGCTGACGGTCACGCACTTTCCGTCACGGTCGTGGACGACGACTTCATGTCCTCTGGAGTTGGTTCACACGGATGTGATGGACTCGATGAAGACGAAGTCTAAGGGCGGGGCTAGATATGTACTAGGCTTCGTGGATGACTACTCGCGATACGTCGTGACATACTTCTTGAAAAAGAAGAGTGACGTTGCCAACAAGTTCAAGCTGTTCTTGACCATGCACAAGAACCAATGGGGAGAGCGCATCAAGTGTCTGCGCTCAGAGAACGGGAATGAATTTGTGAAAAAGTCGATGGACAAGATCCGTCAGCAATACGGTATCATACATCAGAAGCCTGTACCATACAGTCTACAGCAGAACAACGTATCCAAGCACATGAACAGAACGATTATGGTGAAGACTCGGAGCATGCTCCAATACAAGGGTGTGTCAGCGATGTGGTGGGCAGAGGCCGTAAAAACGACAATGTACTTGATCAACCAATCAACGAACAGCAAGCGTTCCACGACGCCTCCATACGACTTGTCGTTCAAGACTAAACCTCGCCTGAACCATTTACGCGTGTTTGGACCCATTGGGTACGCGCATGTGGACAAGTCCAAGCGTACCAAGCTGGAAGCTAAAATGTTTAAGTGCATGTTTCTAGGGTATACCGAAGACTCGAAGGGATACCGAGTTTACGATTTGGAGTCCAACAAGGTGAAGGTATCCAGATCGGCAAGGGTGGATGAGTGTGAAGTCAATGGCATATATGATACGACGACTGCAGTAGACTCCACAATCATCTATGTGACGAATGACGTCGAAGGTTGGGCACTGTCAGAGCGGACAGAACAACCGGTGGCCGATGAACCAACGTACCCAGTGGGGGAATAAGTAGTTGAAGATGTGGAGATGCAAGTGGAATCCGAATCATCGCCCGGATAGGAGCTAACGACATACCGAAGAGTCGCGAGACCGACGATGGATGAGAATATGGCATTCCCCCCGGAACCAGTACGTACCCGACGCATACAAGAACCAGTACTTATTCTCGAAGACGGATCGGGACATGATGATGAACCTTCGGTAGCAAATAACGACAACTCGGAGAATGGTGACCACTTCTGGCCACCATCACCCAAGCGATCAAGGTTTGAGGAGATAGCCTGCTCGCCGACGCAATACTAGCGTATGCCGCAGACGTCGGCGATGCTGGTGATGCGCCCACGACGTATCAGGAGGGAATGCAAAGCAACGAGCCTTCGGAATGGATGAAAACAATGAATGCATAGTTTAAGGCACATGCGGAGCGTCATGGACGTTAGCTCCGCGGACACCGAGTGCCCGTCCAATCGGATGTTGTTGGACCTTCGCGAAGAAACGAGATGAGAGTGAGCGAGTTGTCCTGTACAAGGCTCGCTTGGTAGCGAAAGGGTTCAACCCTTTGGAATAGCCTTCTTCGAAACTTACTCGCCGGTTGCCAACAGGAACTCAATCCGAGTTGTATTGTCGGTAGTGGTGGCGTTGGAGTATGTGACGGAGCAGGTGGATGCGGACACAGCTTTCTTGAATAGCGATCTCAAGGAGCGCGTGTACGTGGAAGCTCCGTACGGCATCTCCAACGACAATAGTATGGTATGCAGACTCGTCAAGACAATCTACGGATTGAAGAAGGCAACGAGTGCTTGGCATAAGACAATACACGGAGTTTTCGCGAAGATCGGATTTTAAAACTGCGGTGCCGACGAGTGCATTTACGTGAAGGTCAAGGAGGGTAGATATGTGTACATCTGCCTCGATGTGGATGACATGATTATATTGGCTACGACGAGCGAAGAGATCAAGGAGGTTAAGGCGGCACTCAAGAGTGCGTGTAAGATGAAGGAGCTGGGCGAGGCCAAGTTCATCCTTGAAATGGAGATCGACCACGACCACTCAGCGACGACTCTCATGATTAAGCATACCCGCTACATTGACGATGTAGTGACCCGCTTCAGCCAATTTGTTGACCCTGTCACCACGCCTCCACTGCCTCGGTTGGCGAGTCTGCATCGACATTCCAACCTGTGGCTTCTCAAGGTCCCCAAGGCTCCCGGTTCGACGTGGTATCACCCTCGTTGCTTCCCGATTTGCTATCTACTAGAGAAGAAGGGTCGCCTGAAGTTCCTGCTGTGCCTGGTAAACCAGTCGGTGTTCCTCCTTCATCCCCCAAGTCATCTTACCGAGCCGCGCTGCCAGCAGTACTGATCCGGGTATTTCCCCATTGGTGCCTACGGAGCGGACGCGTGGCCTTCTTCCAGAACCGGAAGCCCTAGCCGCTGTCTGGCGCTCGTAAACGCCGGTACAACTAGACGCGTCGGCCATCTTAGCCGCCGCCACAGCAGCTCAACCAGAACCGATTTATGACGCACCATTCAGTATTTCGGCACGTATATTCTCTTCTCGTTTTGGCATCTTGCGGCCAGCTCTGGTTCTGGGCCTAGCTAGCTTGTGTATTTCAACTTTACCTTCCGTGCACCCCAGGGAACGCTCACCTCAGGTATCGTCCGGTACAACTTCAACTCATCCCAGTGCCCTGCTCCGCTGGTTATTGACGGACAAATCTCTGACCAGATTATTTAGGCAGGCTTCTTCACTATGCGAGAGCCCGTGGGGCTACCGCAGTACAATACACTTTGAACCCCGCCAAACCATAGCGTATGCCTTGCGGTTTGGATTCGATGGAGCCTCATCCATTGCCAAGGGCCTAACGATCAGCCTCAAGTTTCGCGTGGCAACAAACGTGCTCATGAGAGTTCTACCGGGTCTGTTACAGGTTCCTCGTCTCCAATCGACGAGGGCTGCACTAACGAAGGTGTCCCATGTCCCACTGGTAATGCCGCTGACCATGTCTCTGGCATTCCCACTTCTACCAAACCAACATTGCCAAAGTCGATACTTCAGTCCCCTTCACGCAAACGTACGGCTCGTCGTACACCTGCCCAGGCACCACCAGCTCCCAAGGCATTATATTCTCCTAACTACTGTGGCGATCTTGATAGCGTCGTCGCCCAGCTCAACCACCAGCCTGTGACCCTTGCCGGCGGTGAAACCAGTCTTCGACTCACAGTTGGGTCAATGCACGTGGCGGAGCCTACTCGCTCTTCGGTGGAGCATGCTCTTTTACCGACGCCCGTAAGCGCTCTGCCGCACGGTCCGTCACTCATACAATGTTCACTACGTCACTGGTACTGCTGGACGACGATATCGTCCTACAAGAAGCGATGGCTCGTCGGGAAGTGGACGAAGCTGCTATCTTTACCGACCTGGGCATGTCCAGAACCGGCTGCAATGTAGTACCAAGCGATGACTTGGATAAAAACACGCCAAAGAGCAGATTACATTACCTCGTGAAGATCTTGTGTCGGAGAAATGGTCGCCGTCGTTCCAAGAGCAATGTCCTCGCACTCGAAGTGAACGCTTTGGCCAAGCCGACCAATGGTTGCTTGACACGAGCGACCATGCTTTGTATGCGGCTTTAGAGGCGCTGACCTTCTTTTAATTGGTTCTGATGGCAGCTGCTCCAGAAATCTACAGCCGAGATGTTTGGCTACATGTATTATGTGGCTTTGACCTACCCTGGATTGGCTCATCTCCCGTTCGTCTTTTGCATCCTAATCTCCTCCTCAATATACTTCGAAGTGAACTCGGTGGACTAGTGATGGCGTTTGTCGAGTCTGGGACCCCCAATGGCTTCGCCGGCTGATAGAGTTACGGACATCTTATGTGTGGATGCCTGCTGAAAGTGGTATTCTTCTGATTGCCAACTCCTCACTGGGACCTGTGTGGAGCGCAGTCTCCATCCCGGCGGTTAGGACGTAGGCGAATTCACCGTGGATGGACGTCGATATACTCTGTCAATACAACTGGTGTTAAGCAAAATGGGCGAAATCTTATTGAGCGGGTCATCTCTCAGTATGGATGCGAATTCCGGATCACTTGGCCAAGTTTCAATTTCTCGTCGTTTCATCAGCGATCACAATAGTACCAGCCCAGTGCAAACCGGACCCCGTAGCGGCGGCGTTGCTACTCTATTACATCCTGATTTACCATGTGCTGCCTCTGCGAATGTTGCTGCCTCGGCCACTATTACGGGTCACTACCTACTTCTTCGGTTGGAGACTGATGAAGGCTTTGTGTATATTCACAATGTCTACGCCCCTGTTCGACGGGCCGAACGGTTGGAATTTTTCGAGAAGTTACCTCGAGATCTTGAAGCCTATGTCTCCCATATTGTGGTAGGAGATTTTAATGTGGCCATTGATCTAAGTCTGGACTCCAGGGGATCAACATGTGTAAAATGACACGTCACGCGGCTATTTACTTGGGGTGGGTAACTGGTCTCAGGGTTATTGGCCCGTGGAGATTGCGCTTCCCACGCCGACAATTGTTTTCCGGTCTCCTCCCGAGAGTCAACCGTCTAGACTATATTTTTCCTGATGAGACCTGGGTGGATACGGTGTTTGAAACAGCTAAATACTACCAAGCTCCCCATACAGGAGACCATATCTCCCTTCGGGTCTCTTTAGGTGAACCTCGGCGGATTCCAGCTTCTCGTTACTGGAAGCTGAGAACGGACACACTGGAAATCGATTCTGTTCGTCGAGCTATTATCCAAGATATACACCAACTAGCAACTACAATTCATGCGGTCACGAACCCTGGTAGTGTTTGGGAGGGTTGGAAAAGACGAATCCGGGTACAACTTCAGCCGGCCCAATCTAACGCGAAAGCTCAGGAGAATGCACTTCTTCACGACAGTCAGCGTCAAGTTCTTCACTGCCAGAGAGATCGTGACGCCACCAACACTGATGATGAGCGGTCACCTTGGTGTCGGCCATTGAAGCAGCAGCCGCGATCCAGGAGGACCGCAATGAACGCACTCAAGATCGAGATTTTGATTTTCATGAACAGGCGATGGAAACGTTCCACGTTGCTTTTTAGGTCTCCAGATTCCTCCTTACGTCCACCTTCTATTGCCGCAGTACTACTGGAAACCGGAGCGGATTCCTGTGGCTCGGTTGATATTACCTCTGCTTTCATACGACATTGGGATAAAAATTTCGAAACCGTTGGAGGTCATGATTGTAATCGTGGAATTAGTCAGGATTAAATCCTGGATGCATCCATGATTTTGTAAGGTATTTTATTTTTCATTCATTGCCGCTTCGTTTAATTCCGACTAAGTTCCGAAATTTTCAAGCGATTGGGAAATTCGACCATATTTGTTTTGGTCGTTCGGATGAGCCGCCACGAAGACGCTATCGCGGCAGGGAGTGATAACGACGGCGACATGCAGACGCACAACGCTGCCGTTTCCGAAGGTGAAGGTGGGAACTCTGTGGAAAGTGGTGGGGACTCTTCGGCGCCGTCTGATGCTGGAAAGGTCGAGAATACAGGGAATGATGGAGTTGATGACGCGGTTCTCGTTTCTGTGGCGCCCTCGTCTGTGTGGCACCAAGACGGGGAGACATGGGAGACGTATCATCGTGAATATTGCGTGCGTACAATGCAGTCTGTGCCCGTGCGGGAAGACGATGTCTCATGCCGAGCGTAACAAACACATTAAGAAGACTGATGGAGTTGATGACGCGGTTCTCTTTCTGTGGCGCCCGCGTCTGTGTAGCACCAAGACGGGGAGACATGGGAGACGTATCATCGTGAATATTGCGTGCGTACAATGCAGTCTGTGCCCGTGTGGAAGACGATGTCTCATGCCGAGCGTAACAAACACATTAAGAAGACGAAAAAAGGAGCAGACGAATCGCAGCTGGTACCCAAAGGAATGGACCCGTACCAACGTACTTACATCTGCATGCATGGTTGGAAGCAGAGAAAGTCCAGGGGCGGGGGAATGAGGCCAAAGCAGCATATACGCCCCATTGGCTGTCCATTTCGCTTCGTGGTGCAGTGAAATTTATCACGTGGAGAACTACATGTTAAGAATGGCTACTTCAAACGTAATCACAGCGTTTCCGCTGCTGTGTATGGCACGTATCCAAGTTCTCGTGGCGTTGACTCTACCGTGGTTGGAGCCCAGGTCGAAGGAATTCTCTCTAGTGGTGCTAAACGGTCCAAGATTTATGACTACTTACTCGAGCACGACCAGAACGTAATCAAGTAGATGTGGATAATTTGGTTCGTGAACACGCTGCTACGGTGTCTGGAGGTGACGACAACGAGGCTACAGCTCGTGAAATCGCTGCATTTGCGGCATTAGATCCGGAGAAGGCCTCTACCATATCGGAGACGGATGCTGGAGATACTGGATTAATTTTGTTGACTAGTGCGCATATGCGGCGTACGTATACGCGGTTTAGTGAGTTCCTGCTCGTGGACTGCAGCCATAAGACGAACAGGTAAGTGTCCACGATTATTCCAGGATTAAATCTTGTATTTGTACATGATTTTCTTGAATACTTTGTGTCTCCATAATTTTTCCATGATTCAATCATGTTCTAATCCAGAATTGTTCAATTGAATAGGTATAATTACCAGCTTCTTACGTTCATGGCTATGAATGAATTTGGTGAAGGGGCTATAGTTCAGCAATCTCTGATTGAAGCCAATGGAGATTGGTATATGGAGAGAGCAATTGCTCATTTCAACAAATTACATCCGACACGTATTGATATGCTGCGAGTTATTGTGGTTGACAAGGATCTCAATGAGATTCGCGTTCTGGAGTCCAATTTTCCAGAGGCTCGCATTTTGATTTGTCATTTCCATGTTATCAGGTATTTGAAGGAGATGCGAGCCAAGCCTGAGTTTGGTAAGATGTCGAGTGATGACGCGAGCCAAGTAGATGCTGCAATTCACAGGATGGTGTATGCGTCTTCTGAAGATGATTACAAAGTCAGTCATGAATCTCTGGAAGGACTATGCACACGTATTGGGATACAAGACTTTTTCGCCTATTTCGAAAGGAACTGTAATACTTGCCAAGGTAGATGGGTGATGTATCGACGGGATGGTCTTGTCCACTTCAACCATCACACTAACAACCATTTAGAGAGTTGTTTTGGGAAGCTGAAGGGGTCCGTCGACTCGGGCAAAAGTATGGCTGAATGCATAAAGGCGCTGATAGCTTCGGATAGACGTGTGCAGAACGAGTATCAATATCGACTTTCTCGAATTGGTCAATTCGTGAATAGCAACTACGACGAGAAAATGGCAACTATTCTCCGGTTTACTACGCATTTCGCGGCTTCTCAAGTGGAGACACAATACGTTCGAGCTCTGGAAAAGTGTGATTCGTATTGCTTCACCGAGGATCCAGATGACGATGCAATGGTCCTTGTTGGTGGTAAGTTATTCGAACACAGACTTCGCTCGGATAATTGGCAATGTGATTGTGAATTTGCTATGTCGATGAAACTTCCTTGTCGTCATGCAATTGCCTACCGAAAAAAGAAGCAAGTTGGTGGTACGCTCATTCCCTGGAACTGCATTGATGAACGGTGCGTTGGAGCTATCCATTATTTGTCCAGGATTTACTCTAAGTCCATGATTTTCCCATGACTTTTTGTAATATTGCATAGATGGACTAGCTGCTCTCGAGATCTAAAGAAGGTGAAACAGTTCTCGTACGAACGTTTTGAATCTTCTACAATGGGGACCAGACGTCACGATATGAGATCGCACCAAGAACGCTACCGAGAGGCTGTGCGTGCTATACACTTGATCGCCAATGAGTTGGCAGATATTGAAACCGAAGCTGAATTTCCAGAGATGTTGCCTTTCGTTTTAAATCAGTGGAGAAATATTCGCCAAAAGAAGCGAACATTTCATGGATCATCAAGTGAAATGAAAGCAAGCGCCGGGGTGGCGATGAGTAAAGAAGAAAGAGAGCGGATCAAACACGAGTTTGGATTAAGTTCAAGTTCCGACGAAGACATGACTTCTCCATTTCAGAGCGCTAAAGATGAAGAGGAAGAACGTGAATCGAGTGACGAATCAAACCCTACCTCTACGAGTATAAAGATCTGTTTGAACCCGAAGGCCCGGAAAGTCGGCAGACCGCGAAAGGCGAAGGAGAAGACCGTGGCCGGCGAAAAACAAGACAGGAAATGGTATGAAGCAGCAGAATCGGCCTGTAAGACCGCTGGCGAGGTGACATTGAAAAGTCTGATGGATAGTCTGGACCGCGATAAGCCATCTCTGGCTGAAACGCAGAGACGTTTATCTGGAATCCTAGTCAAATACAGCGAAGCTGATAAGAAGAAACCAAAGTTCAAGCGCATGAAGAATCCTGTTTTAATCCTGGACCCATTTTTTTGCTTCCGCTACGATTATTAGATGCATGCCTGGCAGCTTTTCCCTCAGCTAACACGGAAGTTACAGTGATTGCGGTTGACGTACCACAAGAGTCTCCAGCGGTGAAGAAGAGAGACGCTTCACAGACTGTTTAAATCGTGCAAATCAAGGACGTCGGGTCATTTTCACGTTTAGAGATTGAAACTTTTAAAAGAGTTCACAACTTGAAGACGTGGGTGCAGTTGGGGATGGATATGATCAAGTGGTTAACCGAAGACGGTATTCCATCACTGCCTGCCGAATATCACGAATGTGAGGCACAGGTTGCCGAGGATTTCATAGAACTTACCCGCCCAAACGCATTGCAGGACTACCCGGCCAGCCCGATTTCGACTATGCAATGCTCTACCGAGCAATCCCACCGACATGGCTGACTGACGCGTCAATCCGTGCAGTTTGTGTACGTCTGATGAGCGATTACACATCGTGCAGGTTGGCCAGCTTGCAAAATGCGACTACCAAGACGAAGCGAGCTCGAAACAGAGCCGATTATGTTCTGCATAAAGCTATACAAGATCGTGTCCTCCAACAAGTCGGTGAGGCCGGGGTCGACATGGTGTTTTTGGCCCTGAACTTTCAAAGTGTGCTCTGGTGCGTATAATCATTCAGGTGAATGCTAAACGCATCTACTACTACGATCCACTAAACCAGACCCCGTACATGAACTCTGCGAAGGCTGTTGCTACGACACTGAAAATTTCAGGGCTGGACAACTACGACGTCATCCTCCAGAATAACCCTATAAAGTTTGATGCATACAGCTGTGGTGTTTACGTCTGCTGGATGTTCATCCGTCAGGTTGTTCCGGGGCCACCACTGGATATGAGCTCTAATACTTTGCCGAGGCGTCGTTTCGAGTTATTTTTCTACCTACTGACTGGTCGCTTCCTGTCTGTGGAATCGACTAAAGCTGCCCACGATGACGGGACAGAGAAGAAAAGACCGTGCCATCTCGAGACGACGAGATGAAGGAGGGAGAAGACATGTCTTCCACTCAAGCCGCTACGTAGCACTCAAGATATTGACAAGGTCAGCCCCTTTCACTTTATTTTGGATCTTGCATTGTTAATACATGGCATTTCGTGACTTTCCCATGATTATAACAGGTTTAATCAGGACCTGTATCAGAAGAGCGTGACATTCACGATTTTCCCATGATTGAACAGGATTAATCATGGGTCCGCCGCCGCCGCACAAAAATATCTTCGTCGTCCTCGACCAATCTTCTCGAATCTTCTCCATTCGTAAATTCGATTCTCATATCTTCTCCATATGATCATCTTTGTAAATACGAGAAATCAAACCAGGATTAATCATGGACAAAATTATGTAACATGACGTGACTATAATCCTGGCCTCCAACAGCCGCCTAAACGTTTTGGGAATCTGTGCTACATTGACCGGGACCGGGGGTGTTGATGACGTCGCCTCAAAGAAACTGCTAGACTCTATTGACCGACGACTCCATCAATCCCAGGCATCGGCTTTAGATGCGCCAGTAACTGCGGAGGAATTGTCAATGACTATCCGTCATCTCAAGCGACACTCTGCGCCGGGTCTTGATGGACTGGGGCCACCGCTCTATCTACTGGACCCGAAACATTTGGGGTGATATTTGCAGTGGTTTTTGCTAGTGAACGATCAACATGTTGCTTGCTCGCGTCTCAAAGAAAAGCTTGTGTTTGACTTCTGTACACGAAGGGTGAATAGCGCGATCCCGGTAATTATCGCCCAATTTAACTCATGCAGGTGGAAGTAAAGATTTTGTCTAAGACACTTACCTTTCGTATGCACAAAGTACCGCCATTGTTGATACACCACGAACAAAAAGGACGTATCAAAGGTCGCTCTCTGCATCATCAAATCCGCATCGTCCAAGACCTTCAGGATCTCATTCGCAGATAGAGTGACCATGGGTATGCCCTCTTCTTTGATTTTGCTAAAGCTTACGACCGAGTGGACTAGGACTACCTATTTCAAGTGCTTACTCGTGTGGGTTGCGGCCCAATGTTTTGCAGCTGGGTTCGGCTCTTATACTCGATGTCCAAGCAGTACTCTCGCTGAATGGTTCTCTACAACAAATTTTGTTCCCTACGCGCGGTGTTAAGCAAGGCGATCCCCTTCCTTTGCTTCTCTTTGTGCGATCAATTGAGCCCCTTGGGAATCTACTGTGCAACTAGTCTGAACTGGGAATCGCAGTCTCGTCAAACTACGTGGCTACCGGGGTATATGTTGTGGATGACTCGTCGCTACTATCCTAGTCACTCGATGGATAATTCAACAGTAAGAGCTCGTCGAGATTTACTGTGCTGGATCCGGTGGACAACTCAATCTCGACAAATCTCAATTACTGGTGTTTCATGAAGAGACTGTATCCTGTCATGAGTCACCTTTCGGTGTGGGTTCGACGGAATCTGTCAAATACTTAGGGATCCCTTTTGGCAAAGGAGTTGATTCTAATGAAGTATGTGCTTCTCTGTAAACCGGATCTGCATGGGGTTCGCTAATTGGGGATTGCGTGCTCGGACGTACCACGGCCGGCTTCTGATTCTACAGGCGGTGATTCTCTCGTTACTTTGGCATTTTACGCAGCTTTCGAGCTCCCAGGTAACATGATCCGACGGATCCAATCACTGTGTGAGCAGTATCTACTTCCACGTCGAAACATCCAGTCACGCCATTTCGTCAAGCTTGCGAAACCGACTCTTTCTCACGTTTCATTTAACAAAGGTGGTCTTCAAATTCGTCGTATTGCAATTTCACTGAAATCTCAACGTATTCGTCTCCTCCAGCAGCTTATGTTGCTGACTCTCGATGATCCATGGGGCACAGTTGCGAACGAACTTCGAGGACAGGACCTTCGTGGTAGCTCTGTGAGCTACCCTTCTGATATTCTATCTTGTTGGTACAATTATCGCTCTGCTGTGGTAGAGGTCTCGCTCCTCTCGGCATGGGAGAGATTTACTTGGCTAGTATGGTCGTCTATACCCTGGCTTTATCGTGATGATGGCTTGGACATTGTCCACTTGCAAGCCTCGCTGTTGCAAACGCATGTCTGGTTCTCTACTACCGATACGTCAATCCGACGGACGATTAACCCCTTTGTTTGGTTCTCTACTCATCCACAACTATTGATACGTCAATCCGACGGTCGATTAATCCCTTTCTCTGGAAAACCGGGTGTGACTCGCAGGTTTTGGACTCGATTTGCGTCTGCCAGTGGGTTTCGTTGTCTGATGGACTTTGGGGAGGGTGACAGCTGGTCAGGAGTGACTGATTTTATCTCTCGCTTCCTTATGGTTGCTCCTGACTGGAGTCTTCGTCATCGCGTGCAGCATTTGCGAGATCTTCACGAAGATCTGTCTTCTGTATTTACCAGAGTGGTCGGCCCCAACGGGATTGTCCAAGGTCCGTATCCAGTTCTTCCTGGTTTGCCTTTAATAGGTGTCAAGCGTCCGAACTTTTTCTCCTTCCCAGACTGACCAAGTTCAAGTGCTTGACGTATTTGGGGTCCCGCTCTTCCCCCTCCGGGATCATCCAATATCGCATCACGTCGGCATCGCCACTATTTATACTATAACGTTTACCGTGTTAGCTTTGAAAATACTAGGGCAGGTGGTGGTGCCGATTTATGCAGATTTTCACTTTCGACTTGGTTGGAAATTACTCCCAATACGGTCACGATTCTCGTTTTACGGGGCCAAGATATGTCTGGGATTAATTGTGCATACACAAGCTGTGAAGCTGTCGAGACAGATTGTCACCTCCTATTCTAGTGTCCTTCGGTAAAAAAAACTTTGGGGTTATGTCGCCGACTGGAGTGCTTTCATAACAGGGCCATTGACGTGGCCAATGATCTGTCTCCTCCAGCATCCTCCATGAGGGCCACTTCGAGCAGAGACCACGGAAACTAGTGACGTTCTATGGGATGATTACTTGCAGTTTGACGCTGCATACCATTTGGACCGCACGGAACAAACACCAGTTTGAAAATGGCCCACCTCTCAAGGCTATGTCGGCACTCTTCCGAATCTGCTCGATCTTTAATGCACACTTCCGTGCACTTCTACGGTCCGCAGACCCTTCCATGCGTGAAGGACTTCAGCGATGATTCCAGAGCTTCCCGTATTCTTCACACCTCGGCAACTTTGTCAATGATCACCCTCAGGCCTTTCCTCTCCGTCCTCGCTCGCTATTTTGCCGATGCGGAAGGACGACTACGGGCACCCCCACGCATATTATTTAAGAACTGTACATTAGTTTAGTTTACACGAAAAAAAACATTGAGAAGTAACGCTACCTAACACGGTAATTCTTTCCTCCATATCGAAATAGCGAGCTTCAACTCCTTCTAGAAGCTGAGATATAGCTACAAACATGGGTGTCTGAAACATTTTGTTGCGGAGCGTAGGAATCCCGGACACATTCCAGAAATAAAATTTATTTAATTGATATCTAATTAACCTAACCCTATCGAGCTCTGATAGGATGAAATTGTATGGTAATCTGTTTTGCGTGGATCTTATTAGCTCCCTGTGGTAGACTCTTCATTTGTGGTGTGGGGCATCCGAGCCTTCTAGTCGTATACTATATTACAGCAACATTTTGGTGGCACCGAATAATTTTCCGGACCCTTTACCCGCAAGCTCATACCTCGGTCTCAGTAGGTCATACGAAGCTCTATAGATGCTTAATAATAGACTAAAGCTCAAACAACCCTTTGCACAGGAGTACAGCTATCTCAGAAATGCATACTTCAGCATTCAATCTGCTTTTGTTTTGAGTGGTCTCATTTAAACGTTGTTTCGAAAAATTCAAGAGGACGCAACTACAACATGAACATTGTTACGCAGTCAAAGTTTTGATCTGACCGGAAATCTCTAGAGCTGCTCTAGTTTTCAAACGCGATAGTCTCATCAGCCTCGTCGTCCTCCTCCATCGACACCACGTTCTTTCCACTGCTGCCACGCTGTAC
Organism: Phytophthora megakarya; assembly: GCA_002215365.1. NCBI lineage: Eukaryota > Oomycota > Peronosporomycetes > Peronosporales > Peronosporaceae > Phytophthora > Phytophthora megakarya. Next base: position 1,401 of record NBNE01000817.1, on the reverse strand, counting down.
CTTGTCCATAACCTGGGGGCGATTTTTTACCTTTACTAACGCTGGCTTCCGTGCAGGTACGGTGAACTTCTCACAGACCAACGTCCCTGTAGCGCCATGCTTGTCAGATGCGTAGGGCATCGAAATAGCACTAGCAGACTCGCCGACGTAGTCGCCCGTAATAGCCACTTGTTTCGCGGTTGTGCAGATCGTCCCAGACCCCTGCGTCTCGAGTACGGCATCTCCCGACACCGCGATCGACGAAGCCAATACCGATATGGCAGCAGAGTCTCTCGACTCAAGTGTGGCATCCTTGGTCACCGTGACACTTGCCACATGAAGGTAAATGTTGGCGGTGCCAGATGTCTCCACAACCAAATCCGCCAAGTTTACCGCAGCACTCGTGTCCGATACGTACACCGTGCTAGACCCACTCGCTTCCATAACGAGGTCGGAATTTTTGCTGCTGGTAACGAGGACGCCTTTTTCGATGACGACCTGGGTGGAGCGCTGGATCTCCACGTAGGATATGAAGCCATCCGCCGACAGGAACACCTCTGTAAGCAGATATCCTTCGTTGGGAGCGGTGGTGGTCGTGATGTTGAGCACGCCGTGCTTATGGTTGTCGAGCTTGGCGTTATCATTTCGTACCGTGATGGCATCGACAATGGTCTGCGAGTCGCCCGTCACGTTCACGTAGCCAAGCACACCGGCGGGTAGTCCGTGAACGTGGTTCACAAAGACAGTTCCCATGAGGTCGAGACCGATGGCGTCAATAGCGTCACTGTTCGTGTTCTGCTGGAGAGTCCATTGTTTGGTGTACTTGGCGTGCTCCGAAGATGCGGTGACAGTTTGTGTCGATCCGGATTTGGCGGAAAAGTACGCGTTGGTACGTGAAGTTGCTACGGCGGCGAGGAAGAGTGCTAGGGAGGTGTAGACTTGCATGGCTGATGGCTAGGTAGTAGTTGTTGCTTGTTGGTAGTTTTAACAATGAGACGTTGCACACACGTGAACAATGTACCTAACCGGTGTGATGGTATACTTACCACTGTACCATGGTATTAACATTCTGAAACATTGAACCAAAACCTGGAACGGCTGCACTGTATACAATCCGATACATATTGTGAAAACCAAATGTCAATCAATTAAGATGAGCCGTATTACGGTGAACCGTAAGCAAAAAGTATAAAATAGCTACATCAGAAAACCAAATGTTGTAGCAGGTGCATTGAATATCGGGTATGTGGTCTGTTAGACTCTACAGTAAAGATCCAGTTTTTCAGTGAAGAAGTTTTTCAGTGGGGTACATTGGTTTCCACACTGACGAGTTATACTGAACAGCAGGTGTTCACCAATGTTAGAGAGGACTGTCCAAATGTCTACGTTTAATAGCATACCAATGTAGAACTTGTTCCTTTG
>NBNE01000816.1:0-16995 GCA_002215365.1 Phytophthora megakarya | reverse complement strand
GTGAGTGGCGGGAGGGGTACAATCGTGGATTCCCAACACGACACACCGTTCATTCAGCAGAGACTGTCTCGATTACAGCCCTAGAGACAAACGTGCCCGATCCCATAGACAGTTTCTGATAGGCATAGAATCACGTTAGTCTCGTCACTTCCCGTTCGTCACTCAGACTTTTCTCCTCAGCTTCAATATCAGCCAGATGGGTAATGTCAACCGTCGGGTCAGGTTCCCTCTCGCGACTCAACGCCGTTACCTCCTCGGACCAGTCATTCGCCAATCTGGAACGCAGCGCGCACACGCCTTCTCGACTCACACTCTAGTCTCAGTTGCCATGCCCCCGAAGAAGCCACGCTACGCCCAGGAGCACGATGCTCTCGAAGAAGTGCTGGCCGGGAATGACATTGAGGAAGTCACGAACGAGGCGACACGCATCCGACTCCAGTTGGAGTTTTACCGGCGCCTTCGTGAGGCAGTTTTTGTGAATTCGGCTTCGAAGATTGACTCTCTAGACGAAGTGGTAGCGCATGCCCTCAACTCGGACGGCTCGAGTCCACCAGTACTCGCGAAGCCCATATTGTTGTTATCGGCACCCGAATATCAACAAGGAGCCGATCCACCAGGGAACGCGATCTTCGCTCCAGACACCACCGACACTAAGCAAACGGGTCGCTCGCGAACGGTCCGCTCTCGATCGTCTCGACACAAGAAACAGCGTACCGCGAAGCACAAGACGAAAGCCACCAAGAACTATCGAGTGCAGTTGCCCACGGGCGTACCACGCGACGTCCGGTTGGCTATCGTTGGTGTGATCGACAAGGCCGCCAAACAGCTCAAGTCTCCATTCCGCCTAGCCTAACCTTGGGCAGGGCAGCGTGCATGGTACCCTCCATCGGAGTACCAGGAATTGCACCGCCTTCACTATGAGGTGTGGATGGCGCACCGCGAGGTCCAGTGGTTGTGGGCTCTCTACGCGCCTTGCACCGACACAGATCGACGTCGGAAAGCGAAAGCAGACGCCAAGAAGGCGCGTCTGCAACTCCTGAGCGCTTGTGTCGAGACCTTCGGGTACTACCACTTCTTGCAGCGGTTCGAGGACAATGTTCACGATATGCTAATATGACTGGGAGGGAAGGCGGCCAAGCACTCCGCGTCGACCAGCAGATCAGGCATGGATACCGAAGTTCTGCAAGAGGATTTGGTCACACTCTTCAAAAAGAAAGACAAGACGGCTTTCCACCGCGCCATCTCGAAGGCTCTGGACCCCTTCAGCTTCGACGAGAACGGTTATGCAACCGTCCCAGAGCTACTAGAACATTCAGGAGCGTTGGCCCCGAGAAAACCTCATACCTCCGCCTGAATACCAGAGCTTTGTCGCGCATAGTTCTGGACGTTACACGAGGGCGGCCTCCGAAGGAGTCCTGAGTCGGCAACAAATCAAGTGGCCCATGGAAGAAGCTCATCTCCGACCGTTCCGTCCTCGAGGAGGCCAAGAAGATTCGTTCTGCACAAAAGGCGGGCCTCTACGAACCAGAGTTGTCCAACATCGACTTTGCCGAGGACGATGACGACTCGGACTTTGAAGATGAGAACAGTCAGTTCACCGTGCTGCCGCCCACGCAATCCTCTCTTTCAGACGATGAAGGGTCCCTTGATGAAGACAACTCATCGGACCGAGAGTCAGACGAAAAGTCCCCACAGTCCAAGCCAGACAAGAACAAAGCCCTTCCTCCGGACGAAGCCTTGCCTACCAGTGACCCACCTTCTCCAACCAAGTCGTCCACCACCACCAAGGCCAAGTAGCTGCTGTCTTGCATTTTAGGGACTCTTTCTCCATTTTCCTTTAGTGTCGTAACTCCCTCAGCCAGTTTAAACAAAATTATAAAAAACACATTTTTGAACTCCACATCATATTTATTGTTAGTTCCAACACAATCCATCGAGCTCAACGGCTCAGGAACAGTTCCCCGTAGAATCCACTTATATTAGGCCATAAGGATATCCTCCTCATCGACCTCATCATTGGCGTCAGCCAACCGCGAACTCCGCCGCAATTCGATCAGACCGTTCTTATTTCGTTCGACTTGTTTGAAAACGGTCACTAGGGACGCATAGGCCGGCATGAGTTCGGCACGAGAGAGCCATAATTAGCAGTGAGGACCAAGTATTCCACAGACCGATTAACAACTCGTTTAGCTACAATCTCGAGAAGAGGAGTATTTATCCCAGCGATCACAGTGTCTTCTTGAGCTACCGTTAGTCGTTCCGTAAAACTCGAGGGTGGTAAATCGGTTTCTTCCAGAGGCCCCTCACCAACTTCCTCATCTTCCGTATCGACAGGAACTTCGTCTGCAAAAGGCCGAGTCCATCTTCCTCTGAATTTCTTTAGGCGGTTTACGTTCACAGTTACTTCCTTATTGAAGTGAGAGGGGATGGCCACAGAGTAAGCGTTCTCCCTGACCTTGCCAATAATATGGTATGGTCCGTGCCAGGAGAACGCTAACTTCTTAGTTCGGTTTTCTCCCCGGCCAGCTCGGAAAAATTGGTAGACCCAAACGGGGTCACCAATTTCAAAGTGAACAGCCACCTGATTTTGTAACCGTTTCTCATGTCGGTCCTGGGCTTTGATCAATTGACGTTCAACTAGATGACGAGCGTCCCTCATAGATTGGTGTAGTTCGCGGCGATATTGAGCCACTTGATTGCTCTTTCACCTTTCGCCCAAATTCAGGAAAGCTACATCCAACGGGAGCACCGGATCTCGACCATATAAGGAAAAAAACGGTGAGTCCCCCAGAGCCACATGGTAGGCTGTGCGATATGCAAACAGAACTCGAGGGTGATAGACATCCAGTCCTCTTGGGTTTCACTAACATGCATTTTCAACATCCGTATGAGCGTTCCATTGAACCGCTCTACTAGTCCTTGCGTTTGAGGGTGGTAAGCAGAACCAAACAACTTCTTGATACCTAACGTCTCGTAGAAAGTCTTAGCCAAGTCAGACATAAATTTAGATCCTCGATCACTCAGTAAACGAGAGGGAATTCCATGTCGAGACACCACTCCATTCACCAGTGTCTCCACGAAAGTCACGGTATCCAACCATTTAACAGCGAAAGTCTCAGCCCAGCGCATAAAATAGTCGGCAAATACAAGGATATACTTGTTGCCTCGTTCAGTGGGCACCGAAGGTCCAACAGCGTCGACGACCACTAACGAGAATGGCCCGGTCAAGTCGACGACAGGCATTCTTTGCATCAGTCCAGACCGCCAGGGTCGGGAACCTTTTCCGGCCCCACAATAACTACATTCTCGGACAGATTCGTTGACGTCCTTCCTCCAGCCAGGCCAGAACGCTTGTTGACGCACGCGCCCCAACGTTTTGGTCACTCCGAAACGAGCAGACATCACGTCTCCATGGCAGAAGTGCAACACCGTCTCTATGTAAGAAGGAGGTACTACTGGTACATATCGGGTCCGAGCGTGTCCAGCTCGGGCGGGCAGGTTAACCCGACGCTTTAATACGTCCTCTTCTACTTTGTACCGGGGAGCCATTTTCACGATACGTGCTCTTAGGAAAGGATCCAACGGGATAGCGCCGTCCTTCAGAAAAACGCTGAGAACTTTGATCCAAGAGACGCTCTGCTGTTCGTCGATGAACTGTCTTGAGTCTAAACGAAACTCATCTATCGGATCCGTCGGAGACTCCCAAGGGGCTACCTCCTCTTCACTTATATCCGTCTCCTCCTCCGAATAGTCGTCTACGGATTCATCCACCAGATCTGTCTCGGGATTTTCGGTTGACTCGTGTACAAAGTCTCCCTCTTGAACTGGCGAATTCTCGGAGGACGGTTCGTTATCCGGGTTTATTAGATCCTGCATAGTCAATGATGCCACACGCTCGGCCGGTAGACGGGATAAACCGTCGACGTGCCCCATGGAGGTCCCAGGTTTATGGTACACCCTGAACTGCAGATTCGACAGCTCCATAGCCCATCTAGCGAGCTTAGTGTTACTAGTACGGTTGCCAGGACTAAAGATCCAGGTTAAAGCTTGATGATCGGTGTAGAGATCAAATTCTCTCTTATCCAAATAGCACCGAAACTTTCTAGTGGAACATACTACCCTTCAACATTCAATCTCCGAAATGCCGTCTTCCTTGTTAATCCAGTTTTTTTAGAACTTGTCCACATTTTACTGGCATATGCAACAACACGATTTCGACCGTCTACGTTCTGCATCAAACAAGCTCCCACAGCATATTGAGACGAATCCACGTACAGAGAAAACCGCTTATTGAGATCGGGGTATACTAGGATAGGATGCTTCATCAAAGCTCGCTTGAGCTGTTGGAAAGCCGATTCGCAGTCGCCATCCCAACAGAACGGAATGCCCTTCATTTTCAACCGTTCGAGGGGGGCGGATATCGAAGCATACCCGGGTATTGATCTCCTGAAGTAGCTAGTAAGACCTAGGAAGGATCGGATTTCGTGCAAGTCACGGGGCTGTTGTACATTCATCACAGCTTTGACCTTCTCGGGGTTGGATAGAATACCAGAGGGCGTCACAATATGTCCCAAGAAAGCAACCTGACTTCGTCCCCAATGACGTTTTTCATTTTCAGTTTCAACCTAGCATTCCGGAATCGCGAGAGGAATTGATGTACCCGTACCAGGTGGGTCGGAAAATCCTTACTAAAGATCACACAGTCGTCGAGATAGACAAGACAAATACGTCACTTGAAGTCGATCAGAACAGTCTCCAATAATCTTTCAAAGGCAGGTACCGCATTACATAACCCGAAAGGCATCACCAACCATTCGTATAGACCGTATTTGCAGGTGAAGGCCGTTTTAGCCACACTGTTCTCATGCATGGGTACGTTCCAGTATCCGGAGGCAATATCCATGGTAGAATATAGTCGAGCGTCGCCCAACACGTCCAGAATGTCATCAGTTAAAGGCATGGGGTAGCAATCTTTAACCGTGACGGCATTTAACTTACGATAATCAATACAGAAGCGAAATCCTCCGTCGGGTTTTCTAATCATCAGCACCAGACTAGACCAAGGACTGTTAGATTCACGAATAAGGCCAAGATCCAAGTACTGCTGGATCTCAGTCTCCATTACTTCACCTTCAGCCCTAGAAACACGATGTGGCTGAGACTTGATAGGTAGACTGCTCCCAGTATCGATTTCGAATCTCAAGAGGTCCGTTCGGCCAGGTTTCTTTGAGGACTCCACAAACATGTCTTTGAACTGGTTCATTTCCAATTGGAATAGTTATTTCTGTTCATCAGTCAAATTAGAACTCGAGAAATCCGCTTTAACGTCTACCACCGAGTTAGAGGCGTCAGAGCCTTCTACGGGGTCAGTCTTCAAGGCTTTTTCGGGTCTCTCTTCAAGGGTGACCGCCACGGACGGAAGACCTCTACGACCACCGTCTCTCGATGCGTCCCTCGGGACTGGAGTACGAGCCGAGACTTCGCTCTGGTAATCGAACGCCGAGTCAGGAATAGCCGAAGCCATAGCAATAAAAGTTCCCTTCCGTATCTAGTATTCTTCGGTCGAAGCATTGCTAACTTCTACGATGGCCTGTCCGTTCTCGAGAGTACAGAGGGAACGATCCACTCCTAGAGCGGGAGGCAGACCAAATACAGCTTCGACCAGCATTATAGATCCCTCCGACACCTCTCCTACGAGGTCAGCCCGCACCAAAGCCTGACCTCGCGGGGGTAGACGCATGGACGAGAGCACCTTAGTCAAGTAAGTATTTTCGACAGTTTCCACTCCCAACGGTAGAGTTTCACCCGAACGTTGGAGGACCATAGAACGGTTAGCAACGTCAATCACAGCTCCGAACGCACCTAAAGCGTCCACTCCCAAAATAGCATCGATATGGAGTTGGTCCACCACCAGCACTTCGAAGGAAAGCTCCAAAGACCCCAGTCGAATAGGCAGGTGCGTCCAGCCTTTGACTAGTAGAGCGTGTCCCGACGAACTACTCACTCGACCTTCATACGGTTGTAAGGATACGAGCATCTTCCCCAAACGCTTGAGCCCAGCCGAGTCTACTAGACTCTATGTAGCTCCTGTATCAGCTAACATCCGTACTGGCAAACAATCAATATATCCACTAGAACAAGCTTCAAAGTGTCCAACTGAACACACCACCCGTCGAACATCACGAACGTCCGAGAACGATTGGAACGCCGTTTCGGCCAGTTCAAGCCAACCTTCTTTTAGCGAACGGTCCTCTTCAGCTTCCACTCGAGGGTGCTTAGGATCGAACCCCGGTATCGACTCCGACGTCGAAATAACTTTGACGTAATGAGAGATATCGTCGTCACAAAGCGATCGGAACTCGCCACCAGCAAGGGTTTCGACCTGTTGTCCGTATAGAGACGAACAATCGAAACACATGGCCTTTTTGCGCGCTCTACGTTTGCGTCTCTGGGCCGCTCGAGTCTTACGGGTACCCGTCCGGGAGCATAAGGACCGCCAGATGCGGATGACATTTTGGGAATAATACTCTTCAACCCCAAAGAATCAACCGTCCCTAATATTCCCCTCTCAGATTGAGTTCAAGCACGATTTGGTCGGCGAACCACCTGAGCTGTTCCCAATCGATTCCAGGAACGTCCTCTCTCTGAGGAAGACGACTAGAAGGGTCGTCGGACCCCGAATCTACCGCTGTACGGCTCCGTTGATCAGCCATAGTCATAGCCTCTCGTAACATCCTGTAGACGGCCTTCCTAGCGACTGTCCGAATAAAGCCCCTTCTCACCTTGCCGAAGTAGTCTACTTCCTTGATCTCCTCTGAAATCATAGCCACCGTCTTCCCCAGATCAAACGAGATTCCAATATTTTCGAGAACGGACGACTCAGAAGTTACCTTTCCTACAGACAGAGGGCGGGGTTCGATGCTTCGCTTCTTAGTCACCCTCTTCTCTTTCATGTTCCTCTCGTAACTAGAAGCTACTACTGGGGCAACAACATCCTCTGAGCTTCTACAGAAATCTCGGTTCGCTCGTCTGGCTTCTTCCGAATGAGCTATAGCTTCTTGAAACCATTCCATCCAGAAGGTAGGGGAATCTCGGCCTCCTGAGGCCACCTTTTGAGTCCGTTCGAGCGTCTCCAGAGGTAAGTTTAGCAAAGAAGTTACTTTCGACAGGGACGGTTCTCTCTGCGACTCGGCGTTCCGGGCTCTCCTTATCAGGAGCTCCACTTCATCCAACGGATACAACCGATCTTCGAGTTCTTTAGAGTATTCTTCTTTCTCGGCTTCTACTCGAGAGACACTTAGGACGGATGCTTCTTGACCAGGGTTACAGGTTTCCATAGCATCTAGTTCAGCATCAGAGAAGAGACGAGCATACTTAGGAGCCCCGTCCGTCGAAGGCGCTCTTCTCTCGTGGTCGGGGTCCAACATGGGGTTAGCCTGGGCCTGAGGAGATAGAAATCATTCCGGAGGGAGAACGTCATTAGTAACCGCCCGAAGGCCGTTCGGGACGGTCTTCCTAAGAGATTCATCCCAGCAGAGGAACACACTGTCCTCTAGATCGATCTCAGGTCTCTCGTAATAATCTTTGCAGTCTAGGTCTTCAACCCAACCACTCATTTTCAAAATGGGTTTCAACCTTAGCTCAGCCTGGGGAGGTGTTCTAAAGGAGGTGTCAGCAAACCGTGCTAGAGAGAGCCCTTCCTTCTTCGCGGCTTTGTTAGTCTCCACCCGAACCGTTCGTACGCTCCCCGCGCACTCCAGCTTATTCGGAACACTATACGCCGGCAAGTCCCGATTCAAATTACAATCAACATTTTTCTGAGCTAGTAGCGAGGACTTTCCAGGGTCAGTAGCCGCCATTTTCTCCTTTTTCTCGTTTTCTACGTCATCCTCTTCCGTATTCAAGCTATCATCCATACGTACATCCACACACGCCACAGTCGTCTCCCCGTTCAACTCAGCCTTGAACGGTTTAGTGGTCTCAGCCATCAGTCGAGAGGCCACAGAGTCATTCTTAGGCATCGAGGAAGGGTAGACTCTCTTTTTACCTTCCTCCAGCCGCCTTCACTGTTGCCCAGCTTTGGCCTGATTCGCCAGTTCACGAAGTCCCGCGATCTGGGGGCAACTCGAAATTCCATGCCCTTGTTCATGACAAAAATAACAACCCGATCCACCACGAAACCCTTGGCCATCAGACTGTTCACATTCAACAGCGATATGACCCGATACTCCGCACCTCCGACATTCATACGCTGTCGGCGGCACGTCTCGCGAGAACGCCCGAGGAGGTGACATCTCCCCCAGACAGAGACCCCGTCGTGGGTGCGCTGGTCAACCCCCAAACGGATGCCTTTAAACGGAGGTCCATTATCCCCAACGAAACCGTTCCCCGAGGGAGCGTTGGAGCCCATTACCGCATTTATCCTAGGAGAGCGGTTGCGCGGCGATCGAGGTTGGTAGTAGTAGTTGTGCGTCTGTCGCTGCGATTCGGCGTTCAGAATAGCGTCTACTTTCAACGACAGAGCGTCTAGGCCCGCTAGGTTCGAGGCCAAAGCGTTCAGTGTCTTGGCATCCCCCAAGAATTCGTCCTCTTCTTCAATAGGGCGGTGCACATCCTTGAACATCAACCATTCTGTGGCCTCCGAGATATCACAAGCGGGGCTCGAGTTCAACGTAGCTAAACATCGCTTGTTTCTCAGACCACGGCGGAACAGTTGATAGCACATTCGGACATATGGATAATTGAGAGGGTCGCAGAGCTCACTCACACGCCCCCCCCCCATTCTTCAATCGACTCCCACCGTTCTTCTTTCGTAGTTTGCAGGCGCTCCCATAGTTCGTCAGCAGTTCTACTCAGGAAGGGTTTATGGAATCGTAACTTGAATGTCTTGAAGTCCCGGACACTTGAGTTACCCCACCACCGTTCGGTCTCTGGTCCTTTGAGCTTCTGGCTGAACACCAACAGCCTAGACTGGTCAGGCAGACCCTCAGTGTTAGCTTCGAAAGCGTTCCAGAAGAGACGAGCCTTCTCAACCGTAGCGCTATCCGAAAAGAACTGGGGCAAGGACTTCACGACGTGCGCTACCACGTTACTAAGAGCAATAGGCGACAGGCCAGGCAAGGAGGCTCCAAACGGCCCGCTAGAATTTCCAGTAGACGGTCCTGTCCCCGGGAGGCTTGGTCGACCAACCACTCCAGAAAACCCCTGGTTAAAAGGGCTCGTATTTGGTGGTCGGGCCGATCCAGGGCCCGTCCCCCCCCCACCAGTCTCGTAAGGCGAACGGTAGGTAACCTTCTTGTTAGTAGGAGATTCGCTCACCACTCGAGACCTCACCTTATCAACCGACACTCGCGGTTCTTTGGCGACCTCCGTATCTTGGTATTGACTCCAACTCCAGCCAAAACCAGGACGGTCAGGACGACGACTCTCCGAACCTGAATAACGAGGAATGAACCCGCATGGCGACTGGGTGGGTTCCTCCTTCACTTTCGTTTCGTAGCTCATTTGAGAGCCGCCTCCACCGACATCAGCCGCTGACAACCATTCGGCCCGTGGGGGGTCGAGGTTCAGACTCTGTACGTCCGTGTCGGGCACCTCAACCTTTACGGGCACGGTCTCCTCCTTGACTCTCACGGGCTTCTCGTCTTCCTTCTCTTCGTCTTCATCCCTCCACAGATCCTGTACCATTTCGCGACGCACAGCACCCCGTCCGGATGCCGTGCCTGCTTCGGAGGCCCGTGCTTCTTCCGTCGACTCCTCCTCATGCGAGGGAGCCCGCAGACGGGATTCTCCCAAGCCACTGCCTTCCGTCCTAGCACAGCCTCGGCCCCTACTTCGGGCTTTGGCCTCCAACCTTTCAACTTCCGATTGCACCTCCACGTGGCGCTCTTCGCTTTCCGTTTCACCTCCATCCTGAACCTCCCTGGGATGCCTGAAGAACCCTGGGTCCTCCTCTTGGCCTCGTTCTCCTGCCATCTCTCCTAGTACCGACGGTTATCCTGTTCACTTAAGCGTTATATGTCAAGCACCGTTCGCTGTGCTTCCGACCTCCGTATCAACCGTTCCTGACGCTCTCCTGAACCCCGGAGCGTATTGTGAGTCTGACACCTGCTCTTATGTGCGTGCGACTGCCCTGTGATTTCCTTCTTATCTGGAAACTTCCTTCGTCAGCGCACCTTAGGGCGCTGAAGGATCGAAGTTCCAGACCCTGTCCTGGACGCTGCTCTTCCCGACGCGAGTCGCTCCACCCCCTTAGACGATACCCTGCTTCTCCACCAAGTTGTCGCGACCGTCTTGGTGGAAAGGTCTGAGAGGGTCTAGGAGGACGGTCAGGGCAAGCTGTAGGTTAGCTGTAAAGTCAAAGATTAAAATCCAACTTGTTCAGCTTAAGGCAAAATCGCAACTACCCCTCAACTTCTTGTTTCTTCGCTCCAGCATCTCCGTTCTCTCGCGTTACTCAGACCACCAGCTTCAAAGTCGTATTCTTTGCAGCGCCTTCCACGCAGGCTGCACCTCTCCACAGAGAGCAGATATACCCCTTCCAACTAACCAACAGGTTAATATAATGCACGCTCCAGATTGAAGCCTTGACTTCCGCCCCGAGCGCCACTTCCGATTGATGCACACGTAGGCGCCACGAACCTTGGTCATCGCTCAAAAGCCTTAGAGGCCAACTCTTCAAGACGACAGTCAACCACACGCTTGCCCAATACCTATCCGCAAACCGGGTCCCAGATCTGGGCCTGCGAGGAGTCCCGACCCGCGCCTCGTCCACTAACTGATCGTCCCAGATGTCGTCAGCGACCTGTATGACAGCATGCGGGGACTCGGAACGGTTACCAAGACGGTGTCCATCCGTTCCACACGTGACACTTCCACATTGTCGGAGCAAAGCACACGTACTGCTCGAAGCGCGCGTACTGCTCGAGGTGAACCAAAGGAGCCGACGTTCATCACACACTACATGATTTCAAGCCATGAACCATTCCGCGAAGTTTCACTTTTTGCCAGAGTTTGATCAAAACTATGTTGCTGCTACTTTCGCCTCAACAAACATTTGAAATTAATTCAGAAGGTTTAGCATCTGATTATCGTTTTCTTTACGTTGGTGCTGCTTCGCCCGTTGTTTCCACCGTAGAACGCGTTTCTTCTAGGATTCAAGGACTTCTTTGTCCATCGTTTTAGCAAGGTTTAGTTGTCTTCGGCAAGCCAGATTTACCTCATGAAGTTGACGGATAGTGATGGGATTCGCATCCGCTTCGATAGCGAGTGTCGGAGCTAGTAGTTGGTCGAGCTCCGCAGTCTATCGTGCCAGGTGGTTTGACTGTGCCAATGTATGGGAAAGGCACTGCCGTTGAAGTTGAACGTAGCTTTTATACTACTGTTTGTATGCAGCATAGTCTAACCAAGAGGGGGGGTTTCTCCGAAAGGTTTCCCTCCTCAATCCCATTCTTTCCTCATGGGCGAACAAGTGTTGCTGCATCCAACGCCTTCATTGTTCTCGGCTCTCTACAGCTCCACCTTCCTGCTGTGTTGCAGTCAGGTTATGAGCCCAAGTGTCTGTGTGGAGCTTATCGTGACTACCGAGAGCTACACCGCTGAGCATGGCTACGTCTTCATCAAGCGCTGGATTTGCAGCAATCTCGTCGCAAGCTGTGACTACTGGACTCTCTACTACTTCTACTGTGATGCCCACTATGCTGACCTCCGTGGCGATGTGTTCAATAAGTACCAGTGGTAATACTACTGTTGAGAGCAGTGGCGCCGGTACTGGGAGTGTATCTGGAGGAGCAGCAGTCGATGCCGGTGGATATAACCCCGGTGGATATAACCCTGGTGGATTTAACCCTGGTGGGGGTAGTTTTTCTGTGGCTTCTCTGGTGAAGGTGGATAGAATACTGGTGGAAGTGGATTTACTGCTGGTGCAAGTGGTTATCCAGGTGGCTTCAACTTCGGTGCGGTTTTGCCCGGACAAGCTGGGTTTAGTCTTCCCCGTGTTGCCTGTGAAGATGGATAACGTGCCAAAAATGAAAGGAAGTTTTGATTTATACGCAGTGCATTTGCGCACCTTCTTGACTTGCATGGATTGTTGGAATGTTGTGGATTCCTCGTTTGACCGGGATGATCCATTGCAGATGATGAACTTTAATGCGAAGGATAATATAGCACGTGAGGTGATATTATCATATCGGGGGTGCCTGCAGATGACGCGGAGATGATCTGCCAGGAGGAGACAGCTCACGCGATATGGAACCGCTTTGTTGATAAGCAAACTAAGCGAGAATATTCCAATTATATTTTCGCTCGATCGGAGTTTTACTCTAATGTCTACACACCGGATAAAAGTATGGATAAGTGGTTGCAGGAAATGGAGACACTGCGGTGGCAGCTACTCCACTATGGTCGACGCATCAACGATGATGATTTTGCAGAAACGCTTTTAGGCCATGTGGTGCGGACACATCGTGATGTGGTCCGTCAGTTCTCAAAGCATTACGTTGTTCGTAGTGATGGTGGTGCCGATCGACCCGTGCCCACCGCAACCCAAGTGATGAATGCCTTGTTGGTTGAGTCAGCCCTGGATGAGAAGATGAAAACTGAAGAGTCAATTCCGGCTGGCGTTGCTGCGTGTGGCAAAGATTCTGTGTAGTCGAAGTATTCAAAACAAAACCAAGGTAAAAATAACCGGAAGAGAGGCGGTCGTGGCAAGAAAAACAAAAAGGATGAGAAGCAAGTTGGAAAGTCCTCTGGAAAGAAGAGCGAGAAGAAAGAGACTCGTACTTGTTTTCGCTGCGGTGAAGTTGGTCACTTACGTCCTAATTGTCCATACCGTGATGACGATTCGTCTGATGTCCAGAGTGCTAGTGTTGGATTTGCAACTTCAGAAAGGAAGAGGTGGCAAAATAAATCTGGTAATCAAGGTGAATCCAAGCGAAAGAAAGTCAATGCTGCTGCTTGCATTCCTCGTGGAACATTGAAGGTTGGTGCTGTGGAACGCACACCTGGAGATAATATTGAGTGGGCATTGGATTCTGCGAGTGATGTACATGTATGCAATCAACAAGACTTGCTCTCGAAATTGAAGCAAGATCCATCCCATCTTTTCCAAAGTTATGATGGCTCCATTTCGGATAATGAGCGAATAGGAAATGTGCAGCTTCGAGTGGTGAACAACAAACAGCCACACCAGGAAGTGGTGTTACAGCTGGAAAAGGTGTTGTACAAGCCCTCAGCGCCTGATAATTTGCTCAGTCTTGACGCACTGGAAAATAATGGATGGACAATTAAGTTTGGGTGTTGTGATTCAGAGCGCGTTGCCTGGATTTGAAAGGGCGACAGCAGCTACTGCTAAAGAAGTCTCGCGGCAGGTACCGCTTGAAGACTACTGTGAGTGCAGTGTATCAAATTCCTGCAGTGTAACAACGTGGATCACGCAATGCTGAAGCGTCTTTGGTCCGTTGGCACCTCAGATTTGCTCATGTGAAGGTTCCTACACTCAAGAACATGGCCCGCCAGCAAGTTGCAGCTGGAATGTGTGATGAATTGCGAGATGACGCTACAATGCCGTGCTGGAGTTGTAAGTCAGCGAAAATGACTAGAATGTCGTACAAGAAGACGGTAACCCGTCGTCGTACCAGAAAATTATGTCAGATATGTGTCACGTAGGCAAGTTGACCTATGATGGATACAAACATTTTCAACTTGTACAAGATGAAGCCAGTCGCTACTTGCGGGGCTTCCTGATGAAGTGTAAGGAAGACGCATCTGAGATTGTATGGAAACATGTGAAGTGGCTCCTGGCCCAAGGACATAAGATTGGTGTGTTTAACTCCGACCAAGGTCATGAGCTCCTCAATAACAAGTTGTGTACGTACTTTCATGATCATGGCATTGAGTACACGTGGACAAACGCGTACAGTCCTGAAGAGAACGGGCTTGTTGAGAAGATGAATGGCGTGATGATGTCGAGAGTTTGGTGTATCTTAACGGCGTCAAATATGCCATGGCTCTTGTGGGGTGGGGCTTTCTTGTTCGCAATTGAAGCCGGCAATGTTTGTGCCTCTAGTGCACTGAACGGAGAGACACCATATTATCGTCGGTTTGATGAACGCCCCGACATCACCATGTTGCGTACATGGGGTTGTCTAGTCTTCGTTTTCACTCCGAAAGTACTCCGCACGTCAAAGTTGGAAAATCCTGGAAAGGCTGGTTTATTCATGGGGTATGCTCAACATTCTGAAAGCTATCGTGTATTAAGTATGGCAACTGGAAATATCCAAAAGGTTCGTTCTGTAGAATTTCATGAAGAGTGGACGGTTGATCGCAACTACGTTGATTGTTTGCTGAACAATAGATATGGTAACAAACGTCGCTCTCTTCCTAGGATCATTCCATTTGTGCGATTGCCTGTACTGGGATCAGAGATGCGGATTGATGATGCAGTGATCTCTGAGGAACATCTTTCCAAGCGCCGCTGTTGCGATGGTGGCAGCACTGCTGTTTCTCATACCGAGGTAACCGTTTCTCCGGGTTGTGCTGGTGCGTCTGGTGCAGTTCCGTTGAGTGAAGCTGAGGTGACTCCTCTTATTGCGATTGAAGATCAGTCGATGTCCCGTGGGGTTAACCCTCTGCGTGGTGATAGTACTGATGCTGATGTTGGACAGGTTGAGCAAGGTGAAAGGAGTGCGCGTAAGCGTAAACCTGGCATTCTACCTGTAACATCGCGAGGAATCTCACCTTCGGTGGGGAAAGGAGTGAATGATGGTGAGGTTGGTTCTGACCTTACTGAAAGTGATGATCTCGAGGATAAAATATCAATTGTGTCCAGCGATCCTGTAGTCCCAATGACAGAAGTTGACGATACACTTAATGACAGTGGGAGTGATACTGCTGAGTCGTTTCGCCGCTCAACACGAGTTCGACGGCCGAATCTACGCTATCAGAATGATGACTTTGAAGTTGAGCTTCCAGCAAGTTTGGTTATTGAGGCAGTCAACTTTGTGACTGAGCCACAATCTGTACAAAAAGCTCTGGCTTCGAATGATGCCGATAATTGGAAGGAGGCCCTAGATAAGGAATATAGCGATCTTATGCGCAATAACACGTGGAAATTAGTGGAGAGACTCAAGGGCAAGAAGGTGCTGACCAGTAGATGGGTGTTTGTGCGAAAGCGTGATGCACATGGAAATGTCGCTCGATATCGCACCCGGATCACTATCAAAGGATGTCAGCAACGCTACGGGATTGACTACTGTGAAACATACTCTCCTGTGGTTGCTCAAGAAGCTGTGAAGTTTGTGTTGCTTATTGCACTTAACTTGGGGCTTTCGTGTCACCATGTTGACTTTGTAACCGCGTTTCTCAATGGACCGATTGGGGAAGATGTTGAAATATACATGGAGATACCAGACTATTTCGACGACGGTACAGGGCGTGTTTGCAAATTGTTGCGTAATCTTTATGGTTTGAAACAAGCACCATTGATCTGGAATCAAACTTTGGATAAGTACTTGAGATCTTGTGGGTTCGTTCGCTCTAAGATGGACGGAGGAATCTACTCACGTACTGTGGGGGGTAGCTCGATTTTTGTGGCAGTGTATGTAGACGATTTGATTATCGTTGGGACTGACGTAAACATTGAGCTAGTGCTGCGTGAACTTCGAGCCAAGTTCCAGATAAAAGATTTAGGGTCTGTCACCGACCTTTTGCACATGGAAGTTTCGTACGTTCCTGGTCAGGCATTGTGGATGGCGCAAAGTGGCTACATAGGCAAGGTTTTAAAACGCTTCGGAATGGAGGAGTGTCGACCTGTAGCTACACCACAAGCACTGGGAAATCTACCGGAACCTACTGAGGACGGTCAAGCTGGGGTTAACAACCCAAATATACCGTATCGCGAATTGGTGGGTTGTCTTCAATATTTAGTGCAAGGTACACGGCCAGAACTCGCAAATGCGGTTTGAACATTAGGAAAATATATGAGCAAGTATACCAAAGAGCATTTTGTGATGGCGAAGCGGGTGCTCCGTTATCTTCGAGGTACTTGTGAGTATGGACTTTTGTGGAAGAAGCCTGATAGCCCTGATTTGCATTTTACGGCTTATGCCGATGCTGATCTTGGTAGTGAGAAGGATGATCGCAGATCGATCACGGATTTCGTGCTCCAGATAAATGGATGCACCTACGCCTACAAGAGCCATAAGCCGAGGATTGCCCATGACGACACGTGCAGCACAGAGTTCATTGCTGCGGCAGAATGTTCTGTAATGATTGTGTGGACTCACAATCTATGCCAAGAGCTGAAGCTCCGTCGTCGTCACCCGACTGTGGTGTATCAGGACAACCAGTCGACGATCAAGGTGATCAAAGCAACGAAGGGCAACTACAAAATCAAAGGTGTGGATTTGAAGTACCACAAGATGCGAGATCTGTACGAGCGTGGAGATTTTGACATTTACTACTGTCCAACTACGGACATGCTAGCTGACATTTTTACGAAGCCGCTCGGAACAATGCAGTTCTGCAAGCTGCGCAAGTTGTTGAATGTGGTGCGCATCCTGTGTTGGATGGCAGCGACAACTAAGCAGTGGTTTGCAAAGCGGACCTCGAAGTGGGAGTGTCGGAGCTAGTAGTTGGTCGAGCTCCGCAGTCTATCGTGCCAGGTGGTTTGACTGTGCCAATGTATGGGAAAGGCACTGCCGTTGAAGTTGAACGTAGCTTTTATACTACTGTTTGTATGCAGCATAGTCTAACCAAGAGGGGAGTTTTCTCCGAAAGGTTTCCCTCCTCAATCCCATTCTTTCCTCGTGGGCAAAAAAGTGTTGCTGCGTCCTACGCCTTCATTGTTCTCGGCTCTCTACAGCTCCACCTTCCTGCTGTGTTGCAGTCACGAGGCCATGTAGGACCAACAGCTCTAAACGGCCCGATTGGGTTCGTTTTCATTTCCTCATTAGAGCTCTTAAGCTGGAGGTACGAAACGTGTTTTGGAACCAAAAA
>NBNE01000815.1:0-16649 GCA_002215365.1 Phytophthora megakarya | reverse complement strand
CCGTGGCCCGAAGTGGGATTGCTGTCGTCTGGTCCGTCTCTTTCTCGCAATCTGGCAGCCGGACTCGCTCCTCTCGCGAGATTTCGATCGCACTTTACCACAATACTTTGGTCCTTAATATCGTAGTCCTGGTCCAATTGCTCAAACATCTTCTTCCCAACCTCCGCGTCCTTCGTAGCACACAGTATGGCATCGACATAGAGCAGGACGATGGCGAAAACGCCGTCACGGTCGTAGACGTACAGGCATGGCTCAGTGCTGCACTGCTGGAAGCCGTATCAAAGGAACCACGCGTTCACTTCCGTGTTCCACTCTCTACCTGACAGCTTTAGTCCGTACAGAGCTTTGTCAATCATGTACACCATGCCGTCTTCATCGCATGGGTACCCATCTAGGTCCTCCAGGTACTGCTTTATACCCAGTAGCGCGTTGAGGTACGCGGTGTTCACGTCGCCCTGGTAGATCGTCAGTTTTAACTGCATTGGGATCGCGACGAATAGTCGAAATGTAGCCATCCCGGCGACTGGAGAGAACGTATCCAAGTAGTCAATACCAGGTCGCTGCTAATTACCTCTGCCAACAATCCTTGCTCTGAATTCTATGACGTAGCCGAGGTGATCGACCTTCAGGTCGTAGATCCACATCGTCTTCAGTAGATTTTGCCCTTTTGGCACTTGATCCCTTGGAACCATCTTCAAGACTCCTTTTGCGCGCAGCGCATCCACTTGTTTGTCCATGGCAGCTTCCCATAACGATGCATACTTTGAACAAACAGCTTCTCGTTGGTCACGCGGGATCTTTACGTCGCTCCGGCGAATACCGTTGACGCTACGGCGATCGGCATGCAGTGCTGTGAGTGCAGAATAGACTTGGAAGTCTTCAAACCTTTCTCGCTTGCGTCGCTCATGTGCTTTACGTAGCTCAGGTCGTCGTGGAGCGGGAGCATCGCTTTTCGTTCGCTTCGTGTCAACTTTGGCACGCTTGGATTTACAAGCACGCTTGATTTCTTCTTCGCGTACACGTCGTCGCCCAATCACATTGTCCGTAGCAAACTCTAGTTCTTCATGCCCAACTTCACGTTCATCACCAGGATCAAACAGGCAGTCATAATCACCACCTCGTATGAGCCATTGTCCTCCGTGTCCACCACGACGAGGTCCGTGACGTGGCGTGTGCACTCTCCGTCATCATTCACACCATCACCAAGTTTGTACTCATCGGGATTTTCTGTGACTGACTCGATCTCTTTTGGTTCGGCACTACGGTCATCTTCATCTACTTCGACTTCAGTGGCAGCGTCTCCATACTCGTTCTCGGGTACACTTCCGCAATTTCTGCGTTTCTTCGAACGCAACGTCACTCTCGTAGTCCGGCAGTTGTACTTCACTTGCTGTACTAACAGCCTCGAGATCAAACGGTGTGCTGTTTCGCACCATCGCGTCCCACACACGCTGGTCACTGCTCGCAATGCCTTCAGATCCCGCATCCTCCATGACCACGTTGCTGGGCGGGTCACTTCTTACCGAGTTATTATCACACTCAGCTTGCTGAGATGAGGCGTCGTCCTCATCGTCGTCCTCGTCGACCAGATTGTTCAGCTCGTCGAAAGTCTGCAACCACTTATCAACTTTCATTTTGAAGCCTTTCTGGTAGCGGTCTTTGTACTTAATCTGCTCGTTGATTTTGACATCTGACACAAAGCCTCTCTTGTGCTCCGTAGGGAAGTACACATAACACTCGACCACGTCTTCACGGTAGCCTATCAGGAACCCAATGTGGCAGTTCACACTCAGCTTCTTCCGCTTTGACACGGGCGTGTGGCAGTACGTCACTGAACCAAATGATCGGACGTGATGTATGTCGGGCTTCGCCCCGAACATCAGCTCGTACGGCGTACATCCTGCACCCTTGCAAAACACTCTGTTCTTTACGTATACCACCGTCTCTAACGCATGTGTTCAAAATGAAGATGGGAGTCCGGACTGATGCATCATTATCTTTACCATTCCGATCAACGTCTGATGGGTGCGTTCCACAGGATTCAGCTGCGAAGCATTCGGCCCCACCTTGGTGTGTACAATTCCTTTCTTCTTGTACCACCGCTCCATAGCTCCATTACAGAACTCTTGTCCTTTATCTGTCAGGACCCGCCGCACTAGTGCGTCACTATCCACGGCGTCGCCCTCCTCGGCGTCGACAATCAGCTCGCGGGTCACCTCTTTGTCCACGCGAATTCCGTGTTGACGTTCCGCCCACGCAAGGTACTCTTGTATACGAGGGTTCACTTCCACGACTTCAGCAAGTACGTCGTCACGAACCGCGAGTATGCGTCCATTATCACTAAAACGGCACTGTATTGTGTTCCGTTCTGCAGCCCAGGGATCAGCAAGTCCGCGAACACCAAGTCATTCACCCACTCGACTTCGCGATCAAGCTTCTTGCGGTAAGTCTTGCGTCGCTGCTTCCCGAAGTGACAATCAGCACAGTCAACTTTTCCACGCTTCTTCAGCATGATGCCTTTGGCCATTCCTCGGTCGACCATCAGGCAGATGTACTCTGGGCATGTGTGAGCCAAGTGCTCGTGCCATACATCAATGGCTTCAACGCCATCAGTCACAGCAAAGTCCGCAACAACTTGTTGTTGTACTGCACGTTTCTTCTTACTGGTCACTCTGCCTCCAATTTTTTGCGCGTTGAAAGTCCAGAGTCGATGTTCATGAGTCGTACGGATCACCTCGATGCCGTCCTTCTCCATGCCAAATATCCTTGAGCCCTGGTCCCACGACATCGTGAACCCCTGATCCATTGCCAAACCGGGCGAGAACAAATTCCATCCGGCGCTAGGAACGTAAAGCACGTCCTCCACAAACCCAAACACCATCTTTTCATCAATCATCGAAGTCAGTAATATTGTACCAAACCCTTCTGCTTGGGCACCAACACCATCTACGAATCCCGAGATCGTCGGGTTTCCATCACTGTCCTTCATGCTCTGCGGCACCGTGAAGTATTCTTTGTTCGCCACAATGTGAGCATTTGTACCCGTGTCAAAATACCACTGATTCGGATCGTAATCTTTTGCAGCCCATTTGACAGCTTCGCCCACCACCACTTTTCGTTTGGGCGTGCAATCATCTGCGTCTGTTGGTTTCGCACCCGAGCGTGCGTACTTAGCCTGCACATTTTTCCTTCCACTCGGCTTCTCTTCTCCGAGAAGATCAGGACAATTTATTTTGTAGTGGCCCTTACCACCGCAGTGACGACAACTAAAATCAGTACTAGCTGCCTTCCTCTTTGGATCATCACTTAGTGTCTGCATCTTGCCTTTAAGGGCCCCAGCTGCACTACCAGGCTTCTTCTTGCCTTGGTTGTTCCCAAAAGCGCTGTTCTCCCAGTCCTTACTGCGTGACTCAGCAGTGAGAACCATTTCTCGAACCATCTCCGGGGTGTACTTCCCCATGTTTGAGCTGAAGAACACTTTCCGCCGCAATTCGTTGTAGCAGGTCTTCGTCGGCAGGCTTCGCAACATTAAGTCGACCATCTGCAGGTCGTTCACGGGAGACTTCAAGTCTTCGAGCCGATCCTTGAGCTCGAACAACTTGTAGAGGTGGCTCTCACGTCACCATTTGCACGCAGACGAGTCCTGTGTAGCTCGCCCTGCAGGCGGTACACCTTCTGCGCTGTCATGGTCGGGTTCTTCTTGCCTTCGTAGATTGTTCACAGCTCCGGCCACATCTCGGTGCCTGTTTTCTTCGATATCACCTGCTTGGCCAACTTCATCGACAGGGAGCCCTGGATCAGGATCTTGATCTTGGCCTGCTTCTTCTTGAACGCATCCTTCTTTTCTTGATCCCACGTGACGACCTCCGTAGCTGCTCCAGTCGCGATCTCGTCCAGCAGACTCTTCTCGAACGCGTTGAGCATGTCATGATTGTTGAAGCTCCAGTCGTCGCCGTTCCAGTTTACCGGTGTGCCCGACGACCCAATCTTGAAGCTCTTGTGCTTCTTACCGTCCTCATCGTCAGACGAAGACATTTTGTTGCTGTAGTGTTCTCTGGTGCACAGCGTCGCGTTCTACTCGATCTTGGGCTCGTAACCCTGTTGTAGAGAGTATACGAACACACACAGACAACTTGTTACGTAACGGGGAAATCTTGGACTTCCGGCACCAGACAGGTGAGTCTCGATGGCTTGACATGTATTGGTGACGCCGTGCTGTCACGGTCACCTTGCTACTCGAAGTCTTTGTGAGCTGAATCTAACACATAGGGCGCCCTTGTCTGCATTGGGTCAAATAGCACCAATTTGTTGTCTTCAAATCAAAAACAGTACACCTCAGTGTGAATCCAGATAGATCGGAACTAGGACAAATTTCTTTCCCCTACGAAACGAGGACGTCGATTCGATCAGTTCACGCTTGATGTCTTCGTAAGCCATGAGTTCAAACAATGGGTTAACTACACCGATTCCACGGTCGGTAATCTCACTGACCTCAGGGTAAATCATGTATTTTATTGCGATCATAAAGCAAGTGTCATCAAGCCAAACCGAAAGTCGAAAAGGGGCCACTTCATAAATAGAAATTCTCCCAAAGCGAGTAGACACAGATATCTTCACATTCACAATTTGTAACGGCTTCGCATAGGCGTTCATACCAGCCTTGATACAGTTGCTGAAAGATGTTAGCAATGCCACACACACAAACTTCAACAGTCTTAGCTAGGAGGCCAAATCGCTGTTTGTATCCAGTTTTGGTATTTCCGCTTACCATTTGAACATCGTAATAATGTCCTTATCTGTGTAGGTACCTAGTTTCGTGATCGTAACTCCCATTTTACCAGCGTCATGCTCGCTTGTCAATGCCTTCCGATACGTTTTTATACCAGGAAGGCACTTCGTCAAATAATTTTTCGGGAAGCCAATTGCCACTTGACTATGCACCTTCCCTTTTTTGTACATAATTAGTAGATTTCCATTTTGGGGCGTCAACCTGTGTAATGCTGTGTTGCACCGGTAGTGCATCGACCACATTGTAGCTGTGAGCAAGTGTCTTCCATACGAGTCTCAGGTCTCTCACAGGGACGAGTGTACCTTGAACAATTGCATCTGCCTCACGCACCGACGTTTCCATTCGGAGCTGTTTTACTTATCGCTGTTGCTTCTTCCGTATCTTTGGCGGACCTTTGCTCTTCGTAATCTAGATGATCTTGAATAGACGCTCATATTCTTCAGAAGATAAACTTGATTCAATATCGTATCCAACGCTTTTGAGCTGATAAGTAGTGTCCTTCACCAAGGCTGGGGGGGGGTTCGTCAACGGATTGTGAACTTTCACTATTGGGTTGGGGACATTCGCCAATTGGTTGGGGACTATGCCCAACTCGTTGGCTCTTGTGACCGACTTGTGCCTAGTAGATGTATCGCTCTCACCTCCTGAGGAAAAACTGCCTAGCTTCGACGAATTATTCTCTTAGTGTCAGTAATTACGTGAGTGCCATCCAGTACAAGAGCTTCCAACGGCCCTGTGGTGAAGTGGATCAAAAGTTCCACGTGAATACGATTCATTGATTGATTGACGGAAAGGGAAAAAGGTATTATCCGGACCAATGTCTACATATCCGGATCCGGATGATCCGGATCCTGCATGGGATCGATGAGTAACGCCGACCAAGGATATACACGGATATGTAACTGGGAGGTATGGACATCAAGGCGCCGCCGAGGATCCGGAATGGAAGGCCCGGATCTGTAGGTGGGGAAAGTTTTCGAGTACCTGTAACATTTGTGGGTACGCGAAGCCGGATCCGCAGTGAAGCATCAAAATCGCCGGACCCTGGGCATATACGTATTAAGGGGCATCTGGAGACTACGGATCCCAAGTTTTGGGTAGTGATCAAGAAGGTCAAGCGGGGATCCGGATCCGGCGGATCCGACTTGGGAGTGTCGACATCAGATGATTACGCGCAGATCCTGAGATAAAGCAGCTGCTCCCACAGAAGCAGTAATCAGACTTGTGGATCCTGCGTTGTAGAGGTACCACATGGCTATGATTTAGGACTTAGGAATAACTGAGAATCGAATTTGCATCATTGGACACAAGGGGTTGGTTTCTTTATTTGATCCACACTTAGTGTATTACGAACATTTTGAATCGGGATATTACATCGGTCCCACAAGTCGATCGGCGTGTTAAGAGAATAGGATCTAGCGTTAGTGTGGATAACTGGATAATATATTGGCCAGATCTGACTACGCAGTGACTTACTTTATACGTGCAAACTCCGGGTCTTCGACATTTATTTCTTGGTAGTCAATTCTTCGACGTCTCCACAACATCTCAAGATCCAGTCATCGGAGACTGCAAACAAAGGAATCTCAAGATCACGAACATCAAAGGCCTCAAGTACAACACACCAAGGCAACCCAACACGACCCCGATCAAGATCCGGGCACCGGTGATCTGCACTCGAACATTCGTGCAGACCCCGGATCCCCACAATCGACAGCAGAGCGAAGACTTCCGCGCTGCTGATCACACCCCTGGGTCTCACCAAGACGCTTAATCTTCATTCACTTGGAGGATCTCCTGTAATTACCGGAGGAGCAAGATCCGGCCCTACCGACGAGTACACAAGGTGAGGAAGTTCAGCTGATCACGGATCATATGAGTATCCCCTCTTTTGGTCGGTATCCTGGGCACAGTGGCAAGCCGGATCCAGCATCTTCGCAGATTTCGCTGATCCCGCTCCATCCCAGCCTTTCTTCTTCCCTTTTCACTGCATTCTTCTTGCTGGCCTCTGTCGCATCGCTAGTGTCCTCGTCGTTGTTGTCGACCAGTGGCTTAGCCTTACTTTAAGAAGTAGCGTGAAAACTTGAATCATCAGAATCGTCACTATTTGCACCGCTTGTTACTGTGTCAATTCCTTTGCTCTCATATACTCCATCCACGACACTGTTGTTTCTATTTTCCAGTGGTTCAAATACGGGTATCACACCTTGACTAGAGTATTCTTCAAAATTACGCAGCGCTTGAACCAGACTCAGGAAAGAAATGGTTCCTTTAGAACTCATAGCCTCGACGACGAGCTCGGCTACGTCCATCTCAGCTCTCCACTTCGTAGACCCATTTAAGACTGCAGAGCGCACCGATTTCATGTGTGACGCTTGTACTCGAAAGGAGGAACAGAAATGTCCTCCTCCGATTCATCCTCATCGGGACGGTTGGCCTCTGACTGCAATAACCACCGTGGCAGGATGTAGTTAATCGGGATCAACTTTTTCATCTTCACGTTTGAACGGACAAATATGGTGTGCCGACCGGGTAGTAACATCCTACGCATAAAGAAGCAGGAGCAAGTGTAGGTCCATCGAAATTATCAACACAAACATTCTCGTCACTACACAGAACTCAGTCGGTATGCAAAATACTGTAAACCTACCTTTGTGTTCACCACGTATTCTTTGTGTGTTGAACCATACTATCTTCTAGCCATCGACCTCCATAGCCCCGTGAACCGCCTTTGGAGAGTTCAAACTCTTGGCGGACGAGGTTGGACGCATGAGAGCTTACCAACGCCGCAAGTTTCAGTAAAATATAGTCTGCTCTTTGGTAGTGTCGAGCTCCAACAACATGAAACTGAGATGCGTACTCCAGTTCTGCGGTTGACTGCAAGAAGATGAGCGTATCGACACACATAACCAACTCCATTTCTGGGCGGAAAACGTTTTTAGGTCCTTGTGGTGGAGCGGGATCTGCGAAAATCGCGTTGACGCAGGTCTCGTTACCACTGGCGCCCGCACACCGACTAACGAAGGGGGTCCTCCGATAATCCTTGATCTGGTTGTACTTGTTCTCACCTTGTGTACGTGAAGGCGAGCGGGCGACGCTCTCCTGGATGACTTGTGCGACGTCTGTCGACGAAAGGCAGAACGCAGGGGCTAGAGATAGCGTGGAACTTCCTCAATCTACCTCGTGTTGGTTGGGCTTGATCGCGGGCGTGACCTTGGGCCGTCATCAGGTTGCCTGGCTGTCGACCCAGGTCTTTCGGGGGCCCAATGTCGGAAATCAGGCTCCTTCCTTTGCGTCTGCTTGCTGCTTCCTGTAACAGGGGAGTTGTTGGTTTGAGATCCGACGAGATCTTCCGGCTAAGCAAATAATGCCTTCCGATCAGTTGTAAACACTTAAGAACAAATCACTAGGTAGGGAAAAATTGGCCAATATATTATCCAGACTTAACCGCCACGCTAGACCCTAAGTCCTTACGTAACGCGCTTGGGAGACCACTCTAACCCCCGATTCCAGGCGTGGGTGGGCACTCGTGTAGCTTAGAAAAAATTCGACGCTGTTTACGTTTATCCCTTTATCCACTAGTCCCATCCT
Source organism: Phytophthora megakarya (assembly GCA_002215365.1). Classification (NCBI taxonomy): domain Eukaryota; phylum Oomycota; class Peronosporomycetes; order Peronosporales; family Peronosporaceae; genus Phytophthora; species Phytophthora megakarya. Next base: position 8,269 of record NBNE01000815.1, on the reverse strand, counting down.
CAGCTGCTATCTTACCTTCATCTGACGACCGGATACCTACCTTATCCTGGTATCTGCTGATCGCGATCCTGATTGACCCTCTCGATCGGAATCTCGGTTCGCATTCTCCGACCGTCATCGCACCGCGATCCTCATGATCGTCGTTCACCTCCGACCTATGGCTGCTGCATCATAATTCTGGGCCACTTCTTTTCCTCGATTCCTGATCGCTCAGGCGCCTTGATCTTGGATCTCCGTCCGCCCGCGGCCCCTTGATCGTCGAGCACCCTTGTTCCTTGGTCGCCGTTCTCCCGCGAACCCTGTTCGCCGCCCTATCACGGCCCCGGATCACCGATCGTCGGCAGTTCTTGTCCACCATCCTCCCTTGACCCCTGATATTTCGACCGGGGAACGGTGTGGGTACGGCACCATCCACCACTCCAGGGGTCAATTTTGGGTCAGCCGAAGTCAACGTCACTCACCGGCGTTGTCGCACGCTGGATCTTGGGCAGGTGACCCGATGTACCGGACTGAGTGGGATTTATGCCGCGTGGTCCGTCTCAATCTCGCGATCTGGCAGCCGAGGTTGCCTTTCTCGCGAGATCTTATTCGTACTTTACCACATCCCACAAGCTGATTCAAGCCTACAAGTAAAACTTCACGGTCAAGGATCAATCTACTGGCGAATATGCATCAGACGCACCGGTTGTTGGTGTGGTTTCCTAAATGTGGAATGTGTCCTCGTTCATATACGGCCCACTTTGTTTTGCAAGAATCCCAACTATTGATTAAAAACACCAGATTGGGGCGCTTGGCTTTCGGAAGTTGGTATTGATCATCATATCCATCCCGGAAATAATACATGTACCGTAAACCCTTGTCATAATCATTTTCATCCTGTGGCTTAACCATCACATTCACGGCATCTTTAACGCGATCCACATTCACCGCATCACGCCCTCCGTAGAGAGCCTTTGCCATTTCCGTCCGCAAGTACTTCTTTACATGGAAGTGCCAAATGAGTATCCGAGACAGTGGAAACTTCTTTTTCAACAAACTGATTTCCCAAAGCCTTTATCGATCATGATGCCGCGAATCCGGTCCCACGATGGGTTGTTTTCTTTGAATGCGTTCTTCACACACCCATGACTCTAGTTCTCCACCGAAAGCATGTTGCACGTATTGGCCCTACAATAGTGTTAATGAAAAGTACAGTGCATAGCAGAAATTTGATTTTGAAATGGTAAAATAACTACGACGGATCACGAACGAGTCACCAACAGATGCCCAACTGAACCAATGAGGCACCGACTGAAACGCAACTGCGGTGACTAGTCACCAACTAGTCATCAACTGATGATTTACTTACATGACCGAAGACGTCATCAATCATGAAGCTGAAGAGCTAGTTTGTACTTTGAAACGTTCGTCCCATGAGTGGAGTCGAGCATCACCACTTCTAGGAAGGCCTAAAAAATCTCCGCATTTGTCGAGTTTGCCACACGATAGTCTGTGTCGGTTTGGAGTCATCGACAAAAACAGTAGTGATATTGTCTCGAATGGCGCAAAACACACGAAAGACACCCTCCAAGCGATATTTGATTGTACCAGAACCTCGACGCTTGCTCTTAACACACTGTACCAAGTTGGGTACATCATGAAACGTAACCCGTTTGCCTGACAAATCGCAACATCACCAAATAGAGACGCCATATTAAAACCTTTTCAAATAACTCGCGTTTACCTGACGTCTCTTGTAGATAATTCCGGATCTTTTTCGGCTACCTCCTGCCTTGGTAAGTTCGTCGACCAAGCCAAGAAGATCAGGGTCCGATTGCTCGGGTTGGATTCGTTCACGCTCTTCTTCAAGTAGTGATTGTGTGTCAACAAATGTTGTATAACACACACGAAAGGCTCTAGCCTCAGAACAAAACGAAACTGTTGCACAGAGCACTGATGCATACCCCGTATTGCGCTTTTGATGTCTAGTTCTCACCCATTTCCCCCTGTGGCTCTTCTACCAGCCATGGATGCACACAAACCTCTTATAATAGTCCCCAAAAGACTCCAGGATCAGTTCCGTTAACTCCATGACTTCTTGTGCTGAGTCACTTGATTGCGAGCTGTCCATTTAACCGACGTACGAACACAATGCAACTGGGACTTCTGCTTTTGACATGTATTGAAACGGGTGAAAACACGTCCCAATTGTTGTACCAGGTATCAAAACGAGATGCGGTCCCTCATAATTCCTCCCTCAGGAGTGTCCATTTTGACCACAGACTTGCGCCGAGGTGCTGAAAGATCGCTTGCATCATAATTAGTGCCGCTGCTTGAAATATAAGATATTCCACTCATCGCAGGGTTCGACGTTAGCAGTGACAGGAAGGTTGGCGCCGATAAACAGCGTTCAACTGAGGCGGATGTATGGGACGTGGCTTGCGCGATAGTCTCTAAAATGAACGGCCACAGGCCGCGCGCAAAATCGAGCTGATTTTTTAAAAACATGTCAGAAGGGTGAAGTGGTATTTTACTGCTGCGTAAATTACAAAACATGTCTTGTCGTTGCATTTTTACCGGGGCTCGGCTATGAAATCTAGTTGGGGACGCGAGACACTTCCATTTTTATTTAATGCGCATTTTAGTTGTGATATCTACCTCTGTTCAGATACCCTGTCAGTGAATATCATGCAAAGTAGAACACTAGATGATTTAGTACTCGTTGCTCATCTGAGTCTCGTCAATATCCTAGTCTTCTACCATCTCAGCTGTGGATTTATCCTTGCGCGTCTTGTTGCTTCGAGACGTCTCTCGTCTCTCAACTACAATCGTCTTAAATCGATTGATGTAGTCTCTGTAGTCTGCGCCATCCTCGGCTCGAAGCAGATGCTTTTACAATGTAAAAGTTCGTCAGAGCAAGGCAAGCTCTAAAATAGGTTTGATATATCCCTTCTGGCCAGCGATACTTGCCCGAACACAGAACCCATAAAGTACACAAACGACCAAAATATTGCTCGACGACGAATCGATCCAAGGACATCTTGCGGTTAACTTCCTCCTCGTTTATCAACGGCGTTGACAATTGCCGTGTAGGTATCAGAACTCGCATCGCTGCTGCCAGGCCTTAGTAGCCTTTGTCTGCCAAGATGATACAAGACGCTGAATACTTGTCGTGCATCGGCCCGTCGTCCCGCATGTTATCGTTGGTGGGTGGCTTGGTGGAGCCCACATATGAAAATCATTGTTCTTTCGAAAGCCTGTGATATCAGCGTCGGAGCCCTTGAAATGAGAAGAGCGGTTTATGGCTAGCCCAGTAGGAAGCACCGATACCTCCATTTAATAGCCATGAAATTTGTGTTTCTTACTGTAGTAAGCAGGGCGCTCCTGCTGCTTGCCGTTGGCCATATTATCCATCTGAAAAGTGACATCGACCGCGTAACGAGAATCAGGGTACTTTTTAAAAGCATGACCTCCAGAATATCCTTTCATATCGTCTTGGCTTGTTGAGCGCGATCAACAAAGCTCTTCTACAGATAAGGGGATACAAGCGTCAAAAAGGACACGATCTTTTTCTCGAAAGTAGGTGTCTTGATGCGAAAGCTAATCGCCGTTAAATTGACATTTTCCAAAACAAGTATCTTTCCCAAAACGAGTATCAACCATCGGACAGATGTTGTTGTAAGATGTCATCATTGATGAAAAACAAGAAATCGTTTGGTATTTTGCCTACACCATTTACAGAAAAAACAATCTTAGTAAGAAATGTAAAACGTGAAGGACATCTAGGCCAACTTACAAATTGTTTTAAGAATAAGTTGGTGGTGGCTCATGCAAATACGTTCCTCATTTTAAGTGTTATCGACAACATCACCTTACCTTGTTTGGGTAGCAAATGCATTCCTTGTTTTCATCAATGATGGTATATTACACGTACCCTCATTAGGTCTAGTGGGGTAGAAACTCCGTTCCGGACCGGATTTGGAAAAGCCCAATATACGCAATGCCCGGCTAGTATCGAAGCCATTGCTCCTGCACCCCGACCCCGGGGACAGTGCGTTGTCGATGACGAAGAAGGTTGCCCTGATCTTTAATAAACGAGCATACCTTATACATAAGGAAGTGACCGCTGTACTCGATTAATTAAAGAGATATATTCGCTCGATTTTGCCAGAATTTCGCATAGCTCCGGTCATGTATTACGCATACCTCATGAGTGTATTCAGGGCATTAATGGAGAGGCTGCAGAGCCCTCTAAGCCGCTTGCCAATAGCCCAATGTGGTACTTAGCAGTACTCAAGTCCTTTTAGCCGGTTTTAGGTCTTCTAAAGCCTTTATAAAGGATACTAAAACCCTTATCAAGGTCATCGGTGTAGGGTTAGTATGGGAATGTTTCATTGGAGGGCGGGGAGGGCAGGGTAACTTTATCGGCCAATCTTAGATCATTATTGCTGCCCAATCCATGCGATTCTTGTTAGGGTAGCTTTGTAAGCTAATCGCGGTTGATTTTGATTGTTTATGCCGTTGTTTATTCGCCCAACTAGTGAACCACAAGCTCTACTCCACATCATTGCCGTTTCCCAAAGGCGTGCCTTACGAGCTAATACGCATCTTGCTTGGCGCTTCCTCCTCCATTGACGTGCTGCTGAGAGTGAGTCCGTGCAATTCTTCCCTGTAACACTGTTCGTCAGCTATACTTGTAGAAGTACCTAAAATGCAAAATATGTAACCAAAATTATCATCCATGTGTTGTGTTCGTTGCTTTCTCAATGTTAGTTTTCGTCAATGGCCGCAGGTGCTCTTGGCGAGCGGATACTGGGGGTTTTGCTGCTGGGCAGTGATTACAGTCACGGGTGTGCTTTCAGAGCGATGATGGCTCTGCGCGAGCTTTTCCGGCACCTTGCTGTTGCTGCTCCTTTTGGTGAGTTGTGAACAAGGTTTTGTTGTTCCACTAATTTATTTACTGTAGAAACAGTTTCGATGCGCCATCAAATCATTTATGACAGATAAAGTTTGCCGTACTTACCCTACCCTCGGATGAAATATCCCTTTATTAATTCCTTCTATTCCCCACAAGGGATTGTAAGACCCACATGACCAAAAACCTTGGAATATATCCCGATATGAGATCACAACATCAGCGAGCGTGCTTTCATCACGATGCGACGTGCTTAAGTATTGGATAGTGGTCGGGTAACCTCTTCCCCAACAGATAGCTCACGTCAAAATTCCATATCACTAAACACTAGAAGTGCGCCAGGATTGTCTTCATCATCTTTGTTCTTGATTGCAAACAGATGGAGAGCGTTTCGAACCCGTAAATCGACGCGAAACAACCTTGCATGCTAGTCCACCGGGTCTCACAAAAGGTTGATAAATCTTAGAGCCTTCCCGTAGGTTGTAGTATTATAGCTTGAGCCGAATTAGGTATTTAGACGAAGGCGCGTCAATGTCGTTGTCCTTAAATATGCATTCCTTGTAAGCCTACGACATGACGGGTTATCACCAACTTGACTAGATTGTTAATGACATGGCTAAAGCACCTTATAAATGTCATACGACTGTAAGTATCCGTCGAGCAAACCCGCATTGGCCAGTATTGTCGGCAAACAGCGCCGATGGACCAGCACTATCCACCATTACATTCTTCATTTGTTGTACAATGACTATTTCATCGTGTCTAGATCAGGTTCCAAATAGCCCGTACGTTTGGATAGCGCCGAACAAAGCAAACAAACATCCCAACAATTGTACCTTCGCGATGTTTTGCCAAACATCAGATAGGATATTCAATCGCCCACCACTGTACACCAATATATTGTTGAGGGCTCTAAATTCACCTTCTTCTTCCACAGTACTATATTAGTCAAGACTAAGGCTCATGTCTTTCCGCTTTGGTAGATTGTCTGTACAGGCTCTGTTGATAAATATAAGCAATCAGCTGGTGGTTCTCTTCTAGATAAACCGCAATTGTCAGCTTGGAATTGGATCAGGAGGCGTTCGAATTTTCCAGGTCTTCATCCGTAAATGCCTTGTCGTAATATTCATGGAATATCGTCGTCTTTTGTTTGAACGGGTTGCGGACACGTTTCCAATCGAGCTCTCGGATCTGAAATGAGAGGTGCTAAGGAGTGACTGTTCTGGAGGAGACATGACATTACTACTGTGCGTATACGTGGTGCCTTGCGGCTTTATCATTCTCCTTTATGCGGTGTTTTATCTTTTTACCTACGATTTTATTCTGCAAAACAATGGAGATGGCAAAACGAAAATAAAGCCGAGTTGAGCGGCTGTATCAAATACTGACCAAATACAGTTCAGGGCTCTATTGAGTACCGTGTATTCTTTACTTCGGATAAGGTGATTTTGAATATAGAGACAATGACACTGATTATAGAAATATATACCGTACATGTATATGCGTTTTATGGACAGCGGTTATACCAATAGAGGCGAGAATTTCGTTTAGGTAAAAAGATAGTAGATAGCATGAAAGACACAAAAAGTTAACATTTCAGTGGCATCCTATCAGGGAAGCTTCAATTTTACGGTTAAACTAGCGTAGTGGTTTTTGTGCTTTGAATAGGCAATGCTCCTACTTCGAAATCAACAATTCATTCGTACTATATACGTATGGAGTACACAGTATAGCATATCGTGTGCTTTTATGGTATGCTCTATGTTTTATATAGTATAATAATTTGGATTATAGTTGAAACATGAATTTGGACTAACTTACCGAAAGTGAAGAGCACTGTACTCATTGCGGAATAGTGCAGGGGCTATCCCGTGATAAAAATTATATAACTCCCGCTATGAAAGTTTATAGCGAGAATAGGTTCCTGTAATATCAGCAACACATCTGAGCACCGTAAAATATATCCGTACTGCAATGTAGTGACGAGTTAGTATACAGTATAATGAAGTGATAGGACTTGAATAATGAAGTGATAGGACTTGAATAATAACTATGTTCCAGGTCGTTTTAAGTCTAAATGACAATAGGTCATTACTTTAAACGTACCCACTCGCTACCTAATGCTAATTGCTATTAGGATATATCCACGTTATGCTCACACTAGAAATTTGAATAAGTAAAGTATAGGAGGGTAACATACTCGACGACAGTGCCATCATGGCACATGCACTACGTACATGTATACGTGAACCACATACCGTTTGCTATTAAGATACATCCATAGAAGGAAACTGTATCGTTAAAGGCGATCCTTGTTCTTATCTCTACGTGTTATTAACCTTTTCGGATGCTAGCTCAAATTAACCAAAATTAGTATTTCAGTACATTCAATTATACGATGCGTGTCTGGTTCATGACCATAATTAGTATACAAATTGGTTATGTAATGGTAAGATTCCTATTGATGAACCAGCAGCACGCTAAAAGAGACGCAAAATGGTTAGGAACAATTTTACGTTTGAATAACGTCAATTGAGCTAAACAAACATCAGAAGTGTTCATATTGAAGTTATGCTTGTGATGTTGTTGGTAAATGCCAAAGTGAGTAGATTAAAGTTAAACAAACAACCTTGTCCTACTCGTACTGTCCTTCTTGTTGTCTGCCTCCATGTCAATCAAGTGGATGTTGCCAATAAGAAGTGTTTCGAGAGTGAACCCTCCTGTAGTTACGAACCGAGACCGAACCGTACGTAGGCGGTGTAATGCCAACACTCCCACTCTCCGCTTACTGCGCGGTGATCTTCATCTTGATGCCACTTGCATTGCTCAAGTACTTGTGTGTCTTCGTCCCAAGCGCTTTGTCAACAAGTCGGCAAACGGGTGTTTCGTATCAATGTAGTCCGCCTTGATCATTTCGCGCTCCACGGTCTCGCGGGTGAAGTGGTGCTTGATATCGACATGCTTCGTCCTTTAGTTGTACCTGGCTTTCTTCGCCAATGCGATTGCCCCATGGTTGTCTTCCCAAATCCGCGTCGCTTCCTTTTGCTCAATGCCCATGCCCTTTAGCATCACACGCAACCGAACTACCTCTTGCACACACAGGCTCAATGGCATTTACTCAGCTTTAGCAGCGTTGAGCGCAACCGTTCTCTAAACTTCGACTTGAAAACCACGGTAGCATTCTCAACCATCATCATGATCCCAAAAACGCTATCTGAAGACGACGCGAAAACATGGGATCGTGTACAAGAAACAAAAGAACCGCCTTTAAAGTTGAAGTGTTCACGGATGCTGACTGGGGAAGCAACATCGACCAGAGACGTTCCGTCTGCTAAAGCTGAGTAAATGCCATTGAGCCTGTGTGTGCAAGAGGTA
>NBNE01000814.1:0-17011 GCA_002215365.1 Phytophthora megakarya | reverse complement strand
GCGCAAGTGGTATCGGGAACCGCGATCACAAGTTTTTCACGGATTCCGCTTCGCCACACTTCCTATATCACAAAGTGTCACCGCAGTATTTAGGATCTTCTCTAAGCGAACGCTTATTCTGGAGAGCAGCCTACCATACTTGCAACATTGCTGGAGTTCGCATCACCTTGTTTCCGTACGGGTTCGGGGTCGTTATAATTGGTGTCGGTTCTTCTGGGCTCAAGTGACGGGAATTCTTTTCAACATCGCAAAAACTGAACTGGCAGACGATCAATAGTCGCTGAGGCGAGTTAACCCTATGGTGAGCAGTGTGTATCCTTGGTTTCGGCTATATCAAACCTGTCACAGGAACAAGGATTCACTCAGCATCACGAGTCTGATGTATATTTTGGAATTTATTATGACAGGAAATGTAGGAAGACAGGTTATTTATACAGGAGCTATGTGTAAAGCGAAGCGCGGCTCACGCATAATATTAGTTATGGGTGATTGTTAGTGAGATCGACCTGTATGTAACGGCTTCATTCTGTAAAAACAAGTTGTATTATAAAGATAAGTGTATTGTAACGAGTCATGATCGCTTGCGCGCCAGCGGGTCGCTGCTCGCACTCTTTGTGCCCGCTGTGCGACGTTCCAAGGTTCGTTGCAACATGGTTGCTCAGCCTCCGGGACTCCGTCTCGACTTTATTACTTCGTATGTACAAATCTACTGACTTTGCGCCAACTTAGATCGTAGCAAACTGCTTTGGAATGAATCCGCAATAAATCAGTACTTTGTCAGACCCTCCGCAGCCGAATCTACTGACTTTGTGCCAAGCTTTGTTCGTAACAAATATCACAATAAGTCAGTACCTTGACCAAACCTTGATGCATTTATGTCCTCAACGTTCGCAAAGTTCGCTAGGTCCTTCCCATACACCGTCACCTCCCGTACGCGGGCACATATCTCGCCGTCTGGTGAAGCCTACACCCACACCGTCTTCTAGCACCCACCACCCACAGCTGTCCGTCGATGCCACCGCGACGCCTCGTTTCGTTCACCCGCCCGACTCAATGCACTGTGCGTCCTTCTCTGTCCGTCGATGCCACCGCGATGCCTCGTTTCGTTCACCCGCCCGACTCAATGCACTGTGCGTCCTTCTAGGAACCGTTCTCATTGCAGCTGTCGCTGCCGTCAACCTCGTCCACTCGACTGCCGTCGAGATCCCATCGTCCGTGCTGTGGTCATCCAACCACACGCCCGCTGCTCGCAAACTCGGAACACTTGTGTCCGAGCTGTCAAAAGCTCCCCGGAGCGTAAGCATCGCACATACGTTGATCGATCAAAAGAGATGTGAATAAGTTCCGCATGTTGTGAACGATCTCACTGTCGAACACTCATCATCATGCACAGGGCAGATCTGTCTTCAGTCAAATGTTACAATACGTGGAGACGTATCGATCATATCTTCCCTTCCTGTTGCACCTGTATTCGCCAATTCGCCGTTATTATCCATCTCCACTCGATAAATGCAGTTGTAGTAGTCAGCTAACGCATGCTCTCCAATTGAATAATCATCGCCTTCATTTCCGTTGGGATCACCATCGGGCCGGATGTATCGACACAGTACGTCCAAACAGCGGCCTGGCGAGCGCTTCGCGGTCCATCCATTTCGATGAAGAGTTTTCTTGAAGGGCATGAGATCGCCTAACGGTTATACGTAGCAAGTAAATGGATAATCATTGGTAGTTGTCGATGACTAGAGTATTTACCATTTGGCTGATCTGTCTCCTGGGTGTCTGGTAACGTGGAATTGGTTCGCCTGCGTTTTAGGTGCCTATCCATCTTGCCTTCCTTTGTCTGCGTCGACTTGCTTCCCTCCTCGTGCTGTTTTGCGTTTTGAGAAGGGTCGGTAGTTAAACATTTCGCGCTTAATATAGGCTCGGGTGGAGTAAATATACTTGTTTCACTAGGGTATCCCCCTTCGCGATCTTGATTGGGTTGAAGATCTGACATTCTCCCTTGCGGGCGTTACGTTACTTCTCTCTAGCAGCAAATTTGACGTCGGCTATGACTCTATCAGTCATTTTTGACGAATCAAACAAAAAAAATACTTAAAGAATAGTTTACTCTGAAACTTCATTAAAAATGGTATAATACGTCACAAAACATGTGCGATAATTTTATAGAACCGTACTTAATGTACGGTTCTGCAATTTTAACTTGACATTTGTATTCTGGTCTTAATACAGACTGTATGACGATAAAGAAAGGATTAATTAAGTCTTGTTCACGCTATTGAGGTTGTGCTTGTGATGTTGTTGGCAAAAGCCTAAGTGAATAGATTAAAGTTAAACAACCACCTTGTCCTATTCGTACTGTCCTTCTTGTTGTCCGTCTCCAATCCAACCAAGTGGATGTAGCCAATCAGAAGTGTTTCAAGAGTGAACAGTCCCGCGCTTACGAACCGTGACCGAACCGTGCATAAGTGGTGTCATCCCAACCTACGCTAATTAGATCTTGCAGTTCTGTGATCTAGCTGGTACTATTGAAGAGTTAAATAGAAGATAGACGGTTGTCTATCTTTTAGTAGTTATGCAACCGTCTATAGTTTTGGCAACCGTCCAGAGAACAATTAGGAGTACGCTTTGTAGAAGATGTCTAGAAGCGAAGAACGTTTTTGCTTTCCTCTCCTCACCTTTTGAATTTATTAGGCAACAACACTTTAGGAAGTGCCAGCTTCCCTATCAAGTGTGTTTAGGTTTTTTTGGACCGCACATGTACTACACGTATCTGTCTAAAAATCATTACAAATGGCTTGGGGATAGGAAGTCCAAACTAGTGATCTTATATCAAAAATTAAGGAAGCAGGCGAGGTCTTTGAGAGGGCAGTCAAATTGGAAAGTGACGAGGTTGCCGCCCTCACAGTTCGGGCAGTTTAGAGCTCTGCTCTCACGGACTATCCTACTCTGCATCTTTACTCAAATATTATAATAATTACAATCCTAGTCAAACGTAAGTAACTACTAAGCATTCTTTACATTCACCCATCCCGCAAGAGTCGTCCGTATGTGTCTGTCGTCCGTCGTCGCCAGCCATTTCAGAATTTGCTCGGTCGGTGGCTTCTGGTTGGGACTGGCCCCAAAGTGCTTTGTTTTCGTATGACGTTTGGCATGGGTGGGGCTGGTGCCTCTATAAGGTTACCGCCAGTACCTGCTATGATTGACCGAGCTACCGACCAAGGGGTCCAAGTGCCGTCGCTCGAAGGAAGAACAGCGGCTGACCAAGACTTTGGCCTCGTGCCTGACGTCCTCGCTGCTGCAGGCTTGCTGGGTTCTTCGCCAGCGACACCAACACTACCGTCGGCCGACGATGGCATCCTGGGCGGCATCACGCTGGAGGAGCTTGAAGAAATCTTGCCTCAGCGCTCCCAAGTCCCTGCCAGCTTCGACACTCCCTGGGCCCCTCCAGAGGCGATGCTGCCTCTGCGCGATGCTGGATCGGTGCATGCTGTTCTGACGGTTTCTCCGCTGCATTCGGTGTGTCCTCTTTGGTTGTTCCACGTGCACCCTCGAGTGAGAAACCAGTACAAGCTGCTTCATCATCTCCATCAACGTCGAGCGCGACGGTGCTTACGGTGGCCAGGACGACTTCCCGGGTGATTTATCCTTCTCGTGCGTGTGCTGAGGATGGTGCCGCGATACCGGATATACCAGCTGATGAACTAGCTGACCCACATTCGGCGTACCGCTTGCTCGGAGATGAAGTCGCTATGTCTGAGCGCCAAGCGCTACCTCCGCCTCCTGAAAGGCATCCTTCGACGAACTGCTTCAATCGCTACGACCCCGCTGGGAACCACGAGGGAGATTGGAACGTCCGCCGGCTGATGGATCGTGGCGGTTCTCTTCCCCACGTTTATTACTTCGCGGAGTGGAACTACACTCCCCTCTAGATGACGTACGAGTGGCCTGAGAGCCTTCGCGACGTCTACTGGCGCATGAACCAGGTAAACGCTTGGATCACCGCTGGTCGTCGTGGAACCTTCAATAAGTTTTACTCGAAGAATTACCGCATGGCTGGTGCGTCAGATAGCAACTGGTGCTTCCTACACGCTCTTCAAGCGGCATGCTTCGGTCTTGGGTGAACGGATTTGGTTACTCGCGAACGTTGGAACAAGTTTTGCCTCGCGAAAGGCAATGACGTTGCCGAGGGTGTTGATGGCACGGATGTCGATGCCTTCCTCAACTGCGAGCTGAACGTATTTCACTCGACTATGTGACGTTGTTCGAGAATCTTCAAAACAATCGCTGTTTTCCACTGCTGTGCTGGAACGTCATGCGCGCACGCTTGTTCCAGGTCATTACATCGTTCACGCTGCAGAGCACAGCATCGAGCACTACTTCACGCTTGTGGTTACGCGTCCCAACGATCCAGTCGTGATCTATGACGACTACAACGTTGACAAGGATCCGCCGTGTTCGTTGGAACCATTGCAGAGGTTGGGTTGGCTCACGCACGTCTACGGGATACATCTTGTAGCGCTTCCGCGTCCCAAGCGTTCGAAGAAGTCGAAGAAGGAACCAACAAGAAGAGTCGCAATTAGCAAGGGCACGTTGATCAATACTTGTAGGCCTTGACCTTCCTTTCATCACTTCTTGGCTTTCATTCGTCTCTTCGAGCGTCGGTTGGTTCCAAGCTCTGCAATTATGTCGGGAATTTGTGCTAAGTTGTCGATTGGCTCCCACGTAGGTTTCCCTTCACCCACCCACTCCACGAGAAATTGGGTTTGTTTTCTTCGAACCCGTTTACCCAGCGAACGTTGTACGAGCTGACCAGTGCTGTCGTACGCAAAAACAGCATCATGGGGGCGCGATAACCTTGACGATTGCTAATACGGTTTCAGGGATCCCGTGTTGAACACAGGATGGAGCTTATTCCCTGACTGAATGTTTAGTTCATATGCATGGTTGTGGATATTGCGAACGATCGAATATGGATCAATCCATTTCGGGCCAAACTTCGACAACGCCGGAAGCCCAGTATGCTTAGATTCAAGGTTCTGAGTGCTCAAGTACACTTGATCTCCCACCCGGAATTCTTGCTGTTTCCGGTTGTGATCGTAGCCATCTTTCATCCGGTCTTGAGCTCGTGCGAGTGCCTCCCGGCATCGTAGCAGTATTGATGCCTGGCGTTCGTGGAACTCGACGACTTGTCGACTAGCAGGAATCTTTGAAAGTTGTTCTGCTGCGAGCTGCAACGGATTCAACGGGATGTATCCCAGATCGGCTTCGAACGGTGCTATCTTCATGCTTGAGTTCACCGTCGAGTTCACAGCAAACTCTGCGTTGGCTAGGTGATCATCCCAGTCATCTTGCAAAGGTCCAACGAAGCACCGAAGATATTCTTCAAGCATTCTATTCATTCGTTCTGTCTGGTCATTACCTTGATCTCGAAGAGCTACCGTCATGCTCAACTTCGTACCGATCGACTTGAACACATTCTGCCAGAAGTTGGACACAAACTTTCTGTCGCGGTCGGACACGATGTTGGTTGGCATGCGGTGTAGCTTCCACATATGATTGACGAAACGTTGCGCGACACCTTCTGCGGTAACCTTTTTTCGTCGTTTGAATAAAATGACATCGCTTGGTCAATCTATCCACGACAAACCACATCGAGTCGACTTCGTTCTTCGTCTGTGGGAGGTCCGTGATGAAGGCCATCGAGATGGATCTCCATCTTTCATCGGGAATGCTGAGAGATACTAGCAGACCTGGTGGCTTCGTTAGCCTAGGCTTGTTCCGACGACATGGCTCACAGTCAGCAATAAACTTCTGTATCGATGCCAGCATCTTCGACCAGTACCAACGTCGCACAAGTGTCAGATACGTGCGTTCCGCACCGGGATGCCCTCCATAGTTGGAATCATGACACTCGCTGATGATGGCGTACCTCAACTTCACATAGTAGGGTACGACAACGCGTGGTACATCGTCTGCCGGTGTTTGATACCAGAGTAATCCATTGCTTTCAGTGAAGCCTCGATACTTCTTCCGGTGTTGACGCTCAGCTTTTGGTTTCAAGTTAACTGTGCGTCGCATGATAGCAGCGAATATCGCTTGAATTTCCCGAACCTTGATATATGCTGCCTTAATCTTCTTGATCAAATCGCTATACACCATGACTGCACTGATCTCCATCGTGAATGATGTATCGTCACAGCTGGTAACACTAAGTTCATGGAAGTACTTCGTTTCCGGCGGCAAGTCTGATCTTCGACTCAGGGCATCAGCGATTCCGTTCTTTGTTCCAGGGAGATATGAGATTATCGGTTGGTACTCTGCCAACATGTCATACCAACGAGCTAGGCGGCGATTCGCCATCATCTGTGTGAACAATTCCTCGAGGCTCTTGTGATCAGTCTCGACAATTGGTGACTTGTCCAGGCAGTAGATCCTGAATGCTGCCAACGCGTGAGCGATAGCTAGCAATTCTTGTTGCTGGGTCGGGTAGTTGAGCTCCGCTGACCTCATTTTTCGGTTGGTATACGCGATTGGGCAGCAACACCATCCACCACTTGGATCAGGACGCCACCGACAGCAAACTTGCTGGCATCCGTACGCAAATGTATTGGCTGATTGAAGTTAGGAAGATGCAGCACAGGAGGGCCGCACAAGCGTCGCTTCAACTCCTTGAAGTTCTTCAACTGCTCCTTGTCGAAACGGATCTTCGCGTTGCGCTTGTTCTGCTTCATGAGTATGGTGAACATGGTAGCCGTCAGCGAGGCATACTCCGGACAGAAACGCTGGACGTAGCCCGTGAGTCCCAAGAAGCTGTGAAGCTCCTCTTAAGTCCTTGGTACTGGCCAGTCTATGATAGTTTGCAATTTGTCGGGGTCCATGCTCACGCCGTCTCGGTCTACAAAGTCACCGAGACACGGAATCTCTGGGGCGCAGAACACACACTTGGATAGCTTGACGTACAGCTTGTTATCCCGCAAGATATCCAACGTCTTCCGTAAAGCTTCCAAGTGCTTGTTGATGTCTTGAGACTTGGTAAAGATGTAGATGTCGTCGTAAAACGACCTCGTTTGCTTCAAGCCTCGAAACAGCTTGGACGTCAATCTGTGTGTTATTGCCGGTGCATTGCAGACTCCCATGGGAAGTACCAAGTACTCCCAGAGACCGTTTGGATCCTGGAATGCTGTGAACTTGATATCTTCTACGCGCATTCGAACTTGATAGTACGCCGACATTAGATCCATCGCCGAGTAGTAATACTCTCCATCCATGTCGTCCAGTATATATTCCTTTCTCGTCATCCGAATGCTTTGGTGGATCGTGTTTGAGTTGAGATATCGGTAGTCGTGGACGATACGCCATCCGACGGGCTTCCGCACACAGAATGTGGGAGCCGCATGTGGACTGATGCTTGGTCTAATGAGTTTCTTCTTGACCATGGCTTTTACCCAGTGAACGATTTCACGTTGCTGCTCCGGCGATTGACGCCACTGGTGTCGGTACATCGCGAGGTTCAGGTCCCTGACGTCGATCCGGTGCTCGATTTCGCGCTTCTCAGGTAAACCCTCCGGACTTCGGGACGAAACACGGTGTCCTTGTACTCCTTCAGTAGATCGTAAGCAGGGTTCGCCCTAAACGTTTCCCATTCAGTTTCCAGGTAACGTTAAGCCTTGGCACTGCCAACATTATCAGGTTGGTCGCGTCGCTGCAACGCGCTTGCGACGCGCTTGATTGTCTCGTTCGACAAAACCATCACAAAGTCAGGTGCGTCTTGGTTCTTCGTCTTGATTCGCAGGAACTTTCTCAGCTTCTTAGCGTGATGAACTTAGTCTCCACGCCAGCTGCGTCGACAACACCCATCGTGAACATCTTCTCCACGGCGTTGATCTTTTCCCCGGCACGGCTCTCAGTCGCGCCTTTATCAGAAGACGACCGCTTGTTGCTTCCCGCCGTCGAGCCTCTACCAATTGGCTCGAAGTCCTGTTGCTCGCAAGCAACCCTTGGGGTTCCACTCTGCGCAGTTTCACAGGCAACTTCAACCACAGGCTTCACATCCGTTTCCAGCGGGGCGCCTCGACCGGAATCAGATCTTTTCGACGACACGCCTTTCGCCCCGGCAGATCTCCGAGACCCAGAGGCAATCGCCGGTCCGCCTCCCTGGATCGGTCCGATGGTCTCACTTGTCCGCTCCGCTCGAAAAGTCTTCTTTGTTCCTTTAATCCTTCGACCACTCCAATCAATCAGGGGTTGTATGTCCTCGAAGAATGGTACCCCCAGGATGCAGTCGAACTGGTCAGGAATAGCGTAGATGACAGCAACACATTTGTATGCTTCATCCACAGCTGGTACCTTGATAGTCAGAGCTATTAGCTCCAAATCTGCCTCGACAATCTGGTTGTCTCCAAGTTTCACACGGATGTTCTTCTCTTGGAACCGCGTAGTCGTGAGCTTGTTCTTCTCGACCCAAGTCTTGGACACGTAGATTGTAGTAGCTCCAGTGTCCGGCAGCCTGGTTGAAGACGTGATGTGCTCGCCACCGGCACTGATCTCCCCGTGGATAGAGAACAGCGGACTTGACTTGTAGACGAGAGGGTTTTCACACAGAACATTGATGCTGACATTATCCACCTTTAATGCTCTGGTGACGCTCTTAACCACGGCAGGACCCTCATTCACTGACGTGATTTGCCGTTTCCTTGCTCACCATGTAGCTTCTTCCACGCGAAGCAGTCAGCCCTAATATGACCGGGCTTCTTGAAGTGGAAGCAAGTGCGAGTTTCGCCATTTTTGACCTTCGTCTCGATGGTCTTGTCTTTGAAACATCCTTTTCCACGGAAGGGCTTGCCTGGACTGCTTCCCACTTGCGTGGAGTCCTTGCCAGCCGAATTTTGTTCTTGTCGAAACGATCTTGGCACACGCGAGCTTCGTCGACAAAGTGAATCACCGCGTACTTGACCGCGAGGTCCATCGCGGCGCTCAGCGTCGCGGGGTTCTCCAACTTGACGTAGGCACGCGTGCGAGGCTTGAGTCCATTAGCGTAGTTTAGGACTTGGTCCAGCTCACTCATGCCCTCGACGCGGAAGATGAGCGCGCTGTACTCCCCGTTGTACGTCTCGATGTCAGCCGTCTGCTTGAACTGCAGGAGCTTCTCGCGCAGTGCGGCTTGGTAGTTCGACGACTCGAAGTGTTGGGGCACATGCTCACGGAAATTCTCCCACGTGTCCTCCTCGCTTCGTGTCGTCGAACTACAACTACGAGGCAGGCTTCTCCATCGCTGAACCGGCGATCCCTGACAGCCTTGCGCTCGCGCCTTCAACTTGAATACCGTTAATGCGGCAGGCGTTCTCAATCTGGAACAGCCATTCCCTCACGTCCTCGCCTCTCTTGCCGGTAAACTTGGACAAGTTGTTTGGAACCTTGGAGCGATCAGCCATCACCTCGTCGAGGCGGTCGATCTCAGCGCGTAGCTGCGCGTTGGTTAGAGGCATGGGCTTTTTCTTGAACAAGGGCTGGGAACAACAAGTGCCACCAGTATATCGAAAATTGAGGAAGCATGCGAGGTCTTTGAGAGGGCAGCTAAATTGGAAAGTGATGAAGTTGCCGCCCTCGCAGTTCAGGCAGTTGAAAGCTCTGCTCCCATGGACTGTCCTACTCTGCATCTTTACTAAAATGTTATAATAATTACAATCCTAGTCAAACGTAAGTAACTACTAGTATTCGTTACAGATTTCGTCTAAAACGAAAGGCATTTTGCTGATGTCGAAAGACCATTCTCAACGATGTAGTGCGATTGTGTTAGCTACAACACTGCGCCTACTGGTGTTACCTTGCACCTGCTGACAATTCAAATGATACGTTGGCTTGTTTCATTTTGGAAACGGACACGTACTTCAATTCGAAAATGCTGTACACATGTTTGTCGGTACATGTACAACGAACGGTATTGTAGTATAATACATGTACCTATTACAGATAACGTTTACGCCACCTTGGTGACATTTTCGTACAATTGATAAACCGCAATGCGTTCAAGTTTTCTTCAATACAGAGTAGCCATAAATTAATATTAAACAATTTTCACCAACGAAACTAGTGGCATGTAGCCACAATTTTGCGCTGTTAGGTGGCAGTGACAAATCAACGTAGAGTTCACAGGATTGCAGGATTGCGCACTCGAGATCGTCACGTACGTACTGTAGCTCTGGTGCGTTGATTGGAGGTGTATATCGCTCACTTTGGCTTTTGCAGTGTTGAGAAGAAAGGAGCCTTACGCACTTGACCAAACAAATGGCCCCAAACCAAGATGAGGTGCGAACGCCTATGAGTACGTCCTCCATTGAAAACACGGAGTTCTACGACGAAGCCGCATTCCACCTCGACGTTACACCTCCAGACACCGACAGCAAAAAAGAACTTGACATTCCCCTGGACAAGAATGGTCGCCCGATGGTCAAGTTCATCCGGTGGTACATAAGCCGCAGGAAACGACACTGCATCGTCATCGGATTGATTTTGCTGTTCATCATCATCGGGCTACTTATTTTCTATTTCGCCATTGTTCCCGTCATCGTTCAGCACTACATGGACAAAGTGGTGTTCACTATCAACTACATGGACATCACCGAAATCCCAAACGACTCAGAGATCGACGTGATCTTCAGTGTAAATTTACAGTACGACGTGCCTGTTTCAGCTACCACAGACGAAATGATGGCATCACTTATCTACAACGGTGTAGTGTTTGGTACAGCGGGAATTGGACGTCAAAATGTCAAGTCAGGCAAGCAGGACTATAACTTGACAATGAATTCGACCATGCTAATTTCTGACATGGACACATTTAACGCCATGGCGGAAGCCATGATGCAGGACAAGACGGTCCCGATTACAGCGTCGGCGGAAATAGATGCTCATGCAATGGGTTTGTCGTTCAACAACATACACTTTGAGAGTACACTATCGGTTGTAGGTTTCAACAATTTCAAAGAAGTTGATATGGAGGTGCAACAAATCGACTTATGGGGATGTAGTGATGGTGTGTACCAATTGGATGTCAACGTGTCGCTCAATAACCCGTCGAACGTGGGAATGCAAGGCATTGGTGCACTCAATATGAGCCTGTACTACAGCAACAGCTACTTGGGATATGCTTACTCGACGGAAACAGAGCTCGGTGTGCCTCGAAGCCAAAGTAACCAGTCATTTCGCATGATTGTGTCAGCGACCTCGCCGGCACTCCTAGGCGTGATCACTGGTTATTTGAGTGGAGGTGGCATTAAGGTGGAAGTTCGTGGTGACAATCCGTACTCGACTGAGCATCCACAATTCAAGGAGGCCATGAATAAGGTCAACATGACTGTGGAGTACGACGGTGGGCTCGACAAAATCACCTTCAACCCATTGTGCGTAACTAGCTACTTGACAATGGGCTACTAGAGACGTATCGAACCCTTTGGTCTTGATCTATTGGTCCTATCAATTGACCAGCAGCAAGAAGAATTATTTCTAGATGGAGAATTGGAAAGCATGGTACTTAAGTATCTCCCAACATAATCAACAATGATTCTTTTATCTTTACTTCCGAAAGTTCAATACTGTAGCAGGTGGTCAGTGCAATAACATATACTCCAGTATCAACAATGCAGTTGCAACTTGAGACTATGACAGGTTTGTATCAAGCGAAAGCCACCGAGGATAAAAGCTGCTCCGTATGAACCCTCACACAAAATGCAGTGTCGGTCCGAAACCAAAAAACACCAGTAAACTAATACGTTAACAGTAAAATAGAGTTGCAGATTATTGAGGGGGTCTCTGGTTGCTTTGACTTACAGCAAGCAGTTCCAGAAATTGCTGCGGGACTGGAATCCTCCGGTTTTCGAGCAACTGGCACCGATGCAGCAGGTCCTCGCGCGCCTCGTTGATCTCCGTATCAGCCTCTCGGATCTCCATCAGCAGCGACAAATTGGTGGTCATGAGCTTGGCGTTGGCACTGCGCGACAAATTGGCGGTCATAATACTTAGTACTAAATACCGGTAACTGCACAAATTTGTTGTGTTGCACATTATTGTCAAACACGCAATCTTCTCTATGATTGGACAAAATACCGTCCTCGTTTTTGTGGTTGTGACTGTCAGAACCAGCAGGGAGCTCCAAGATGCTGGCGCGTTCCACGACGAAGTTTGTGTCGATGCTGCAACAGCCGCGAGGCGTCAAGCTGCTAACGCGTTCCTTTGCGTACGTTAACCATCTCTTTCCTCCTTCACCTTGAAACTTTCATGAAAATCGCACCAGAATTGACGTAGAAATTAACGTTTTACGAATCTGTGGCTATCAGACACCGCGTGGACATGGTGCTCAAGGAAGACGTGCCCAAGCTTGGATTCCGGGGCGACGAGGTGTCGGTGAAGGCAGGTTACGCGCGTAACTTTCTGTACCCCGAGAAGCTGGCGGTTTACGCCACTGACGCCAACCGGGAGAAGTACAAGGTGGACAAGGAGTCGGTGGATGAGACGCTGCTGGAGAAGGAGCACGAGCTCGAGGCCATTGTCCACCGGCTCAGCCACATCGAGGTGGTGTTCAAGCGCCACACGTCTGCGAAGACGGACGTCAAGCTGCACAGTGAGGTGAATGCCCAGAACATTTCGGACATGCTGGAGAAGCAGTTCGACCTCATTGTGGGTGTGGCTCGCATTGACCTCCCCACGCCCATTAAGACGCTGGGCGAACACACGGTGAAGGTTCGTGTGGACGACGCTATTGAGGAGGAATACGCTGTAGGCAAGGTGGAGTCGGCTCCGGAAGGCGAAGAGACGGAGACTGCGGGCGGTGATGACAAGAAGCAGAAGGCAGGACCGTCCAAGAAGAAGTGGGTGAGCCTTGCCATTGCGGTCGAGAGACGGTAGATTGATGTAGGCTCTCGTCCGGCAGGATAGGAAGGAGAAACAGGTGAGGACGACATTGGCTATAGAATCGTTCATGTTGACAACACCGGCCTGTAATGTAATAACTGTCGGGTATTCTCCATTCGCTGCCTTCTAGACTCGAATAAAAGTACCTGTACTTCAAGTAGCGTTTTACCATATTTTAGCTTTATATTTTAGCTTGGCGCCACGCGACGCTCGACTTTCAGTAATTGGCGCCAATCGCGCCAATCGGGACAGTTGAAGAATGCCCACAAGTGAATTTACCAAGAGATGACGGTTCGCAACTCGAAGACGAAGAAGACTCGGACCAAGACCACTCAAAACCGGAAACCTGGTATCACGATGAAGAGCAAGACCAAGCCCACACAGCATATTATGTGGCGTGGCAAACAGATCACCAAGTTTGGTAAGTCTAAGTCTAAGGGCTACGCAACATTGATTGGGACGTTCACACATTGTCGTCGTTGAATGCAGAATCACGGGTATACGAGCTCATTTCGACGGTAAAGAGATGGACTATAGCATCCTGACTGATGATACTCGGATCTAACGAACGTGTATTTGTAGATTCCAGCAGGTAAGGTGAGCACTTACGGCGGAGTCGCAGAGGCACTTCATTCTGGACCACGGTGCGTTGGTCAAGCTTTACGAGTAAGTGATGATACGTGCTCATTAAACACACTAGAACTATCTTTTGCAACAACTCCTACATTATTGTAGAAGAATCCATTCGCACCAGAGGTGCCATGTCACCGCGTTGTGGCAGCCACACTCGATATTGGTGGTTTCCAAGGTGAGCCTTTATGAGAAAAGTGGAATAATGTTTAGAATGTGACGCTATATCTTCAGGTGCAACGGGCGAGGAATCGCCTCTTATTCAAAAGAAGCGTGCACTGTTGGCAACAGAAGGGGTTTGCTTTACGAAGGATCACAAGGTGCGATGCTGCGTGGTACACTGTCTCGAGAAACTTGCAGCAGCTAACATTACCGGTATGTTATCTGTTGAGTAGATTGAATCTGCTTGCCTTCACAAGTTCGAGTGAGTTCTGGTTTACGAGTTCAGCAGCAATTCTTCCGAAAGCATAATGCTTTAGTATCCAGCACACGTATGTTCATTGGATAAAGTTCATTCTAAAGCTTATCACCTGGTTGCAAGTATCTCCACTGTCCGATAGGCAAAGAAGCAAGTTTCACTCCTCCAATGCGTACACGCTTTAGTGCCATCACCTGCAAGCCTACATGTTCACACATGCGGCGAATATGCCGGTTCTTGCCTTCCGTAAGAACCACTCGAAGTTGATTCGCGTTCAGTATCTCCACCGACTTGGCGCGGTAAGTGATACCTTCTTCAGACGTCACACCTGCACGCAACACATCAACTTTCTTGCGGATTTCATCCGTTAGTGGATCCAAGTTGAGATCCACTCGGACAAGATACTCCTTCTCAATACCGCTTTTAGGGTCCAACAATTTCTTGGCGACTGTCCCATCCTGAGTAAATAACAGCAATCCCGTCGAGTTGACGTCCAGCCGGCCGCAAACTGCCATTTTCCATAGACTCACAGGCTCCACAGTCTGTCGAGGCTTCACTCGACTCAACTCTTGGCACTCGTTCTCAAACGTAAGCAAGCGGACGGCAGGCGTCTTGTTGGGTTCTGGTTGAGATGATACAAAGCCCAAAGGTTTGTTAAGCACCAGTGTCACCTTCTTATTCTGGTGTCTCTGAGCTCGAAAGTCCAGTCGAACATCGCTGTCTGCAGGTACTTTTAGCCAATCTGCCTGTACTCGTTCCCCATTAACCAGCACATCTCCAGCTTGAATGTACGCTTCAGCTTCACGTCGAGAACAGAGTCCCTTCTGCGCCATGAGCTTTGCCAATCGAACTAGACCTTTTTCATGACCTTGTGAAGATCTGGATGAAGTTTCAGAGATATCTGAGGTCTGTAGCAGCGACACGGAGCTGTGCACTCGACGGGTCAATCCAGGTCCAAGTGTTGAGAAGGCGCGAAGCATGACCACACGAACAGTGACGAGATCCGATAATTGATTGGTTGGAAATATACATAATATTGACAAATCATAACGCCGACTGAAGTTGAAGTGGTCAATGGCCAGCGTTTGGCTCGCACCCTCCTGTGATCGCCCAGCACTCTGTTGCTGGGTTCATACTCAGTACATTCACGACTGTGAACCAAACTAATGCAAACATGAGAACTACCACCGTCCACATACCTTTGCGCCTGCTCACACCCCCTTGACGACGAAGTGCTTGTGTGGTTTCCCTTTGGTTCGGAAGTAGTGGCAAAAAGACCAACGAGACTAGTTTCATGCCGTAGCAGAGCCAGATCGTGTACGTCACGTCCCGACGCGTTTCGTACGTATCAGCTCGAATGTCGTCCTTCCACACATGGAAGCGAGCGTTGATGATTTTGGCAGTCGTACGACCGAATGGAGCTGCAACGTGGTTAGTAGTTGTCAACAGTCCGTACAACGCTCCTTCGGTGCCTTGTTCAATGAGTTCCACCACAATATAGTTGCTCACAATGAAGCGGACAGCGTGCGGCACTTCTCCAATCACGGGAACGCCGAGCCAGAGCCATTGACTGCGAACGATATCCCATGTTACGGCCATCGTCATCAAGCTGTCTGTAACGACACCAAAAATGACTGTTGCAGCGATCGCAATATGCCAGTTCCAGTGCAATCCACGCTGAGCCATGACCGCTAGTGTTCCGGCATATGTGAAGGTCCCGACGATGGCCATGATGCTGGCGTTGAACGGTGTGGCGTGGACCCAGTACAATTTGATGTTGCTCGAGGACACGATGTTAAAGTTGTTGAAGACGCCCGAAAAGAACTTGTATGCTGCGACTTGGTATACTGCACGCTTCTGGAGGACCTTCCAAAATTGTAACATGTACGCGCGAAACTTGGGTGGTTTGACCTGGTTCTCGTGTACAAGAAACCAAGCAGCAGGGCCGAGAGGAATACACAGGCAACCCATCATGAACATCAACTGCGGGAACGAAAGCGAGAAGTCGAAGGACCCGCCATATTCCACGCCGTTGAATGCGACCGCAACTACGAGTGCTCCTAACGCACTGAAGCCCATCCGAAGACTATGAATCCATGATTGGAGATGGCCACGTGTATCGATCGACTCACGCTGTGAGTATTCAATAGTTACGGCGTCTGCGGGAACTTCGACTAGCAAATAGCCGAATGCGGCCATCATCATGGGGATAACGTATCTTCCCGCTGACTCCGGCGCGTCGGGATTAATACTATTGCGCTGTTCTTGTGTCCATTCATCTGGACTGGTAAATTGCATACTTGGGTCTCCATAGTACGGTTCCGCTTCCGGGAACGCCGCCATCATGAACAGCATGCAACAACAAAGCAACCACCCGATCAGCATGTACGGGCGCCGACGGAATCCTCCAATTGGGAAACAATCGCTTAGGACTCCCAGGAAAACCTTATAGGACCACGGTAGTTGCACTAGCAGAGTAGCGGATACCACGATGGTTCCTTCGGCGTTGAGATATCCCTGCAGCACCGGGTAGATCATTGCCGGTAAGACCCCATTGACAAAGCCAATGCCGGCATACTGCATCAATAGCGCCAAAACCTCGGGGGACAATAATTCTGGTGGAGGTCCATCTCTTAGTGCTCCATCTTCGAAACCTGCATCACTCGTTGGCGTGCCGCTGGAAGGGTTCTTGGAGATTGTACCGTATCCTACTGCATCGATCCCTGCATTCCCATTACTAGAAAGCAGAGCATTGCGTTCTTCTCGCACGCCCATTACGAAGCTTCACGGTCAAGTGTTCCCACTGAAGTGGCCTGTTGGCGAATGAGCCTGTTTAACAACCACCAGTTGATGTGCTTGTCGTGTGTACGTGCTGCACACGGCATGTGCCACGTGCTGAACATGCAGTATGAATGGTGCCGACGAAGTGCTTTTACAGAGCAAAGACATACCGGTAGGTGTCCTGGGCAGGCCCTCCGAAAATGGCGTTGCAATACCATTTAGCGGTACCCCCTAAATAAGTTATTCCGCGGAGCTTAGAGAAACGTAAAAATG